>JAOTNS010003632.1:0-192677 GCA_028476615.1 Culter alburnus
CCTTAGGATTCTTAATTTTTCTAAGTTAATGTTAAATTTAACATTTTTTTTCAGTGAGAGACAGACCTATTCAGCTGTTAATTTGAATACAGAAGGTTTTTTATTAAACCTGAAATGTGATCTTGTATGTACAACAAGGAAAATTATTGAAATTTGTTAATGTTTTTAAAATAAATCTTATTTGAATTTCAGTTTCATTTTTTTCAAAATATCGTGATATGCATCGTATCGTGAACTCGTATGAAGATACGTACCGTATCGTGACCTGAGCATATCGTTACACCCCTACTAGAAATGCACCATCTGTCAAAAAGAATTCCCTTTTCTAGTGCAAATTCTACAAAGATTTGAGTAGCATTCTTTTTGCGATTTCGAAACTGCTGCCTGTAAGCCTCTGGCAATAACTCGTACAATCTAAGTATAGCTGATTTGACTACCTCATATTTAAGACCATCTTCTAAAGACAAGGTAGAGTATACCTCTAGCGCTTTGCCGACTAATTTGCATTGTAATAGTAACAACCAAACATCCTTCTGCCAACCTAAGGATGTTGCTATCCTCTCGAAAGCATTAAAATAACTATCCACTTCCGATTCTCTAAAATTCGGTACCAAAGCAATGTGTTTTCCCACATCAAATGTGGTAGTACCCGAATTAGACAAATTATCACTCACCGACAAGAAGTTCTGCTGCACAGCGGAAACCGGAGTAACCTTAGCTGCCTCGATCTCCAGCTTACGAAGCTTCACTTCTTTTTCGGCTTGAATTTCGAGCCTGCGGACTTCCAGACGCAGATCTAACTCTGCTTGGCGGGCTTGTGCTCGATCCTCCACCTCCATACGGAGTCGTGCGATTCGCACCTTCGCCTGTATCTCCCTTCTCGAGCTGGGAGTACCTCTTGAAAAGGGTTCAAACGGAGGCAAAACTGCCCTATGGCAAGCCAAAGTACTCTCAAACGCCTGGCCGGACTTCTGATTGCACACTGACGCGTCAAAAGCGCGCGTTTTGCTGTCAAACCTTCAACCAACGCGATCCTTTCATTAACCGACAAGATTATGTTAAATTATAATTAAACGAAATTAGAATGAGGAAAAATAGTCCCAGGGGTTTAGTTTTAGCCTAGGCTATATAGAAAAAAACAACAAAACATGAAGATTCATTGCATCACATGCAGCGCTTCTGTGAACGGAGAAAAAACGAGATAAAATCTTATAAAAGGAATAAATAGCTTCTTCCTATATAGCTAGGCATACATGAAATATATTTCACCTAAATAATTAACATATTAAGAAAATGAAAGAAAAAAACTGCGACAAGTAGACATCTAATATGCTGAGTTCGATTAATTTTTGAGTAGTTCACAGAAAGACATTGCTTGTCTTTATATTCAAACAATGTTTTATTGTGTGCGTACAAATAATAGTTACACCACAGATTCGAATGGTGTTACTCTATGACCATAAATGTCTGAGTATTTGAAGTTGTTTGCTTTTATAAGAAAATTCAAGTGAACGCGTCAGCGCCATATCAGTGTTAGTAACAAGCCTACTATAACTTGACATCGCAGCCTGTTTATTGTCAAAACAAAATACATTCAACCAAATACAGAAAAAGTTCCACTGCTCATTTTAAATAGTCGTGTACAATCAGTGCGTTTAAATAATAAATAGCATCCAAATACATAGTGCATATGGAAACATTTGGATTTATGCCAAATGGGTTTCTATTTCAGTTTAGCTTTAAATGAATTCGTTTTGGTTTGACGTTTATATATTATATTTTTCATAATTGTTCTGTTTTTCTGAATACCATTAAATTTAAAAGATTTGTAGCGTGAGGGGAACTAAAAAAGCCTACGTAGTGGTGCCCCCCTATGGGATTAAATGCCCCTATGCCAACCTGAAGCCGGGCTAGCTGGTAAAAACAAAATTTTTACAAAAAAATATGCTAAACATGTATTTTAGGCTATTTCCAACAAACCTTTAAACTGTTCTATACAAATATAAGTATTAAATAAACATTAATTATATTGGCATTCATTACCTACAAAATATTTTAAATTAATTTTACTGCACAAAGGCAGAGTTTAAAAAAATAATAGTGTTTAAAAGATTACATGTATTGGAAAAAATATTAAAAAGAAAATGTTAGCCACATATTGCCAATCTAGACAAATACAGCCAAAAATAGCCTAAAGTTTGTCGATATTCTTATTGAATATTCATGAATATTAGCAGGTTATTTAGAATGATTAGAAATAAATTAAATAGGGATTGACTTGATATAGGCCTGTATTGTTCATGCATAACATTTATTAAATAGGTCCAATATAGGCCTATAGCCTATATATTTTTAAATCCCTCATTTGGGGCTGAGCCCCCTAATATTGAAATAACCCTGGTCCATGTTTTTGCGCATGAACAGTGCTGTTTTGGGACATGAAAGCATTGTTTAACAACATAATATGCGTAAATATATTTAACGTCCAAGTGCTAATAAACAATTGGATTTGTGCTGAATGAGAGCCCAACAGTTTCGATTAAATAATTTTTTTAGGCTTTTAAATAAATTGTTTGGAATGAATGCCATAATTTGTTTATGATTATTTATACTTTTATAACAATTTTCAGTCTTGTTTTGTATTGAATACCATATGGTTTTTGTTGTGGAAATAGCATGAAATACATGTTTAAAGCTTAATGCTTGTGTAATGTGTGACATAAAAGACCAAACTCAGTAAACACCATACTAAACCATACTATGTACAGCAAAGCAGATGAGCCCAGAATATGAACACAGTTTGTTTAATTGGCCTACGTTAAGTGTTTTTTCTCTTATAGAAAACCGTTATAAAGAAAGGTCGCTTAATGTAGCCTACTAAGTGATAGGCAATTAAAAGATCAAATTCTGCACGAATATTTTTCTGTGTAGTACCTATGCTTTCTTAGTAGGCTACAGTGTTTAATATAGGCTAGGCCTACACATTTTTCTGGACATCGCTCATTGTTTCTACCTTAATACATTGTTTAAATTAATATGTTAGCTAACTACTTATAGCCTATTTAGGCTATATATGTCTGAAATTAGGCCATAACTTGTACAGTCACCTTTGATAACAGATTAGATACTCCAAATTGTAATGTTAAAGCATTTCCTATAAAGCTGCTTTAAAACTATAGGCCTAAGTATTGTGAAAAGTGCTAAAAAGTGTTTCTGATATTGCTCCACTATTTTTCACCGCAGGGGGAACTGTTGATCCTCTGCCCATCTTGACTTCTGAGAGACACTGCCACTCTGAGAGGCTCTTTTTACCCAATCATGTTTGCCAGTTGACCTAATATGTTGCAAATTGGTCCTCCAGCTGTTCCTTATATGTACATTTAACTTTTCCGGCCTCTTATTGCTACCTGTCCCAACTTTTTTGGAATGTGTAGCTCTCATGAAATCCAAATGAGCCAATATTTGTCATGACATTTCAAAATGTCTCACTTTAAACATTTGATATGTTATCTATATTCTACTGTGAATAAAATATAAGTTTATGAGATTTGTAAATTATTGCATTCCTTTTTTATTCACAATTTGTACAGTGTCCCAACTTTTTTGGAATCGGGTTTGTAAATGTAAATTGAACTGATCTAGGCTATGAGCTCTATAGATCAGATAAAGATATAAAGGTATTTTCGTACACGTCACGTACAAAATATGTCGTTTTATCGACATAACATCTCGTTATTATGAGAAAAGATGTCTTAACGACATAATTGAGTGGAAAAAATATTATGTATGAGGCAATACGCCACCGTAATATATAGCCAAGATGATCATACATGTGGTGTAATATTCATTGGCTCCTTAAAACTTACAAAGTTTTGGCCTTGATCGAAGGTATATTTATCCTGTCATTCCCCTACAGCTATTTTAAATAATAGTTTTACATTTTCATATGCATATTTCATATTAATTATGCTGGATTATAACTCAACAATTATAATCATCTGCCAAATTTATCCTCGATAATTCCATGTTTTGGTTGTTTTTGATGATAATGCTGTCCTAAACCTATAGCGGACAAAAACATAACAGACTCAAAGCCCTAAAGAGTGAGCACACGCTTTCGACATGCAATTTTGAGAACACTAAGGAAAGAGCGCGTTCTCTTCGCCTTATGGACACTTCAAACACACGTTTGCACTGCCTGTTTGGTTTACCTGTTTACACGTTCATAACGAGAGTTTTGTCTGACTCAAAAACGCACGTATTCGACGCCCATTTTTGTTATGATAAACGCACGACAAAAACGCACGTTTTTGGTCACTCCAAAGCGCACATCAAGAACGCACGTTTTAATAGCGGTTTTTGTGTACCAAAACACGCGTTCTCGACATGTGATTTGCTATTAAAATGCGCGTTTTTGACGTGCGCTTTGGAGTAACCAAAACGCGCGTTTTAATAGCAAATCACACGTCGAGAACGTATGGAACGCGCGTTTTGGTACACAAAAACGCACGTTCTTGGCGCGCGTTTTCAATACTGTAAGGGTGGAACTCCTACAGCGGTTCAGACTGTAAGGTTTGCCGAGCGACTAAAGAAACTTTATCAGTAAGATGTTAGAAAACTGTACATTTCTGTCTATTACCACCCACTGCAACTTATACCAACGACGGAAATAAGCGCAGTTATAATAGCAAAATATGTGGGGAGAGCGTTGTTATAGTGTGACAATATTGTATTGAAATAGGGAGCACATTAATGTTAATACTAAATCAAAACTAGTTAGCACATCATTTGTAACAGAAAGGGTTTAATGACAATATCTGATTATGGTTACACTTAAAATAATTACAAAATAGATGTATGAGATGATAAAATCATATACCATTAATCATACAGATCATGTATGTAAAAAGTTACCTGAGAAAGAGAAATAAAGAGAGAGAGAGAAAGAGAGAGAGAGAGAATTGAATTTTAACAATCCTTTATTACAAAAATGATTGCAATACAATTAATTTACAATTTATTAAAAGGGAATAAAGACAATCTCCTTCAAAAACACACACAAAGCTTCATTACAACACCAAATACCTTCGAAGGTAACAAGATCATCCATAAATTTATAATAATTAAAATCAACCAATATTCTAGCCTTCACCATGTTTGAAAACAGCACAACATATTTGATCCACATTTCACCAACTTTCTTTTTCTACTTAAATAAATAGCTAATTTTGCTTGGCCCAAACAAAGTTCAGTAACTGACAAACAGATCTTTTTTTTCAACACATATTTAAAACCCAAAATAAATAATCTATTGAAAAGTCTCATTACAACTACTAAAATATTCTTTAAAACCAAAAACAATGGTTCTAATCTATTACAGTTCAAAAAGCATGGACGATGGTTTCTTTTCATTACAAAAGGACATTCAGCACTAACTTCAGGATTTAAAACTAAAATAAAAGAATTGACAGCAACAGAGCCATGAGAATTCTCCACTGTAAGTCACCCGTCTTCTTGGTCAAACGGTGGTTATTGTAGGAACTGTGGACGAACCAGACAAATGAATCATTCAGATGATTCTTTCAAAACATAATTCTAATTCAGAATTGAGGTTCCGGCTCCGGCCCGTCTGCAGATAAGCCAGGCTGATTACTTTTTACGACACATGCTTCCTGATAGCAGAAGCGACATACCAAAGGGTCACCCAAGAAGACAGAGAGACAATCCAGACCATTTTGTTTCCTTACTTCACAGGAAAGCCAAAGAGACTGTTGAACAAATAAATCTGCTTCAAAATTGTTCCAACAATTTTAACGGACTTATCAAACATCTTTAACTACATTTTGCATTATGTGTCCCACAAGTACTACCGTAAAACAGTTAGGCTTTAGAACACTCCAATTCATGTAATGTGTTAACTCTTGACTGAATGACTGAAAGTATGCCTTATTTGGACTTAATTTGATTCTTTCCCCCTTTCCTATATCCTGACTTGAATGAAATCTGTTTAAAATGTATTGTATTCCATTTAATAGAATTATGTTAAAATGGCACTCTCTGCTGAAGCAGAAACAGGATGTAACACTTATGTTTTATTGGGGGCAGAGGAAGGCCCTCTTGAAACAGGAAAATGTCTGATTGGCCAGGACTCCTCAGAGGGGTGACAAACAATAAGTTTAAATGATCATATTGCAGATAGTGAACGGGAGAAGTTGGTTAGTAAACGAACAGGGAGTTGGTTCTGTTCTGGGAAAAGAAGCCAAGACAAGTACCAAGAACAATGGAGTAACAAGAAAGAACAGACAAGCAGCTCATTCAAGCCATTCAACCTTCACTCACTTTTCTTTTCTTTTACTTAATTCTCCTTTACCGCTGAAAGTCTCGTGTCCTAAGTTTCGCCGCAAAGTTCAACCAACGACTTTTGCCGCTTCAACTCCAGCAACAAAGAGACTTCCTTCATTGTTCCACACGGACCTGATCTGGACCAATCATCGACTTGGGAAACCCCTCTCTGCACGACGAGGGAAATTCACCTTTAAGTCAACGCAAGCAAGTACCTCCAGATGAAAACTGAACTGGTGCATTTAAATGAATGATTCATGGTTCGTTCTGGTCTTTGAAATGCATTGATAGGAATTTGGTTAATCAGATCACTCTCTCTCTCCCTCTCTTTCTCTCTCTCTCTCTCTCTCTCTGTGCGCATGCGCGAGTGTGTTTGGAGCGAGTGGATGTGAGAACGAGTGTGCAGGTGTGTTTTCAAACTTTTCTATCCCTTTTCTTTACTAAAGTTAGATAATATAGTCTAGTTTGAGAATAGTTTTTGTTGTCTTTTTGTTCGGCGCGCCGGTTTTCCGTTTGATCGGAAACATGGCAGTTGCCGGTTCGGAGGTTTTTGAGTCACTCACGCGGCGTCATGGAGTAAAAGTGGCGTCTGCTTGAGTATAGAGGAGTGCTGTCTCGCGGCAGGTGAAGTAGTGGGTTTTGATTCATTGTTATCGGCTTCTAGAATGAACAATGCCATAGTAATGTTTTTGAGCACTGTGGAAAAGGCAAATGAGTTAGTGGAACGTGGTTTAGTGATAAATGATGCGTTTACTGCTGTGTTGCCGCTTTCAATGCCGTCTAAGAGAGTGACTTTGTCAAATGTGCCACCTTTTGTGAAGGATGAGTTTTTAGTAAACATGCTGTCTCGCTATGGAAAATTGGTTTCTCCAATAAAAAAAAATTGCACTTGGAAATGTTTCTCCACTTTTGAAACATATCGTTTCCTTCAGGAGATATGTATATATGGTACTAAGGGATAACGCTGAGCTCGACGTTTCATTTAATTTTCGGATGGATGATTTTGATTATTTGATCTATGCAACCACTGATAAAATGAGATGTTTTGGATGTGGTAAAGCAGGGCATTTGGTGCGTACATGCCCAGATAAAAATGAAAATGATGAAGTGGTTAGACCACATACATCTGCAGAAACAGTGGTGGAAGCAGAGGTTCCTACGGTCAGTTTGAATACTTCAAAGGTGGCTGAAGGCGAGCAAGTTGTGGTTGTGGATGCTGATAAGAGTGTATCTGAGACTGTAGAATCTAGACCTTCTGGGTCTGAAGAGCCAATGGAAGACATGGTCGTATTGCTGCAAGGTGGAATGCAGAATAGTAGGCCTACTTCTGAATGTGAAATGAAATCTTCTGAAATGGTTCCTGATGTAAATGTCACAGAAGCAGTGGATTCGCAGTCTTTTAAAGTACCTTTAAAAAGAAAGATGAAAAGTGATGGTAGTTTGAAAATGGTGAAAAAAGTAGGTACGAATGAGTTGTCCAATGGAGAGGAAGATGAAAGTGATGAAGATTCATCTGATTCCAGTAGTGCTTTTTCTCAGTCCGAATTTCATATTCGAGGTTATGATGCACAAAACATCAAACAATTTCTGAGAATTACAAAAAATAAGAGGAATGTTAATGTTGAAAATTACTTCCCGAATACTCAGTTATTTGTGGAAAGATCGCGGAGTTTAATGAGTGAGGGGTGTTTTACTGATAGAGAAGTGTACCGATTGAAGAAAATTGTGAGAAGAGTTAGTGTGGAAACAAGTAACAATGATGGTGTCTAACGTTTTGAAATCCATGGTCCCTGCTGCAATGCTTGTGTGGAGCTTATGTTTATGGTTTATTTTATTAAACATGAGCAGCATTAACATTGCATCCCTGAATGTGAATGGTGCAAGGGATTGTAAAAAAAGAGCAGAGATTTATGAGTTACTTAAACAAAAACATTTTGACGTTGTGTTACTTCAAGAGACGCATAGTGACGTTCAAAATGCAGCTAATTGGGCAATGGAATGGGATGGGCTCTCTTTTTTGAGTCATAATAATTCACTGAGTGCTGGGGTTGCTGTTTTGTTCTCAAAGAAATTTACCCCTGTTTCTTACGAAGTGGATGAGATAATAAAAGGAAGAATTTTAAAAATTAGAGTGGTTGTTGAAAATCAAGTTTTTGTGTTTATATGTGTATATGCTCCTACTGCAACTGCAGACAGAATTGTTTTTTTGGATTCTTTATGTGTGGCTTTACAAAAGTGTATTAATGATGAAATCTTAATTATTGGTGGTGATTTTAACTGTACAGAACAAAATATTGATAGAAATCATCTTGAACCCCACATGTTGTCACGGAAAAGGCTCATACAACTTATTAAAACTCATGAGCTTAATGATATATGGAGAATTTTTAATGGAAATTGTAGACAATATACATGGACCCATATTCGTGATAAGACTGTGTCTATGGCAAGATTAGATAGATTATATTGTTTTAGTCATCAGATTAATATTTTTAGAAGCTGTTGTATTACTCCAGTCTCTTTTTCTGACCATTGTATGGTTCAATGTTCATTGTTTTTAAGTTCTGTAAAATCAAAAAGTGCATACTGGCACTTTAATAATGCTCTTTTGAGTGATAAAGAATTTAAAGACATTTTTGTTTTTTTTTGGAAAGACTTTAGAGAATCAAAGTCACAGTTTACTTCTTTACAACAGTGGTGGGACTATGGAAAATCCCAAATTAAGCAGTTAAGCCAACAGTATACAAAAAATGTCACTGCAAATATAGATAGGTCGATGAAAATTTTAGAGATGGAAATTGTAAAATTGGAAGAACAGCTAGAATCTACTGGAGATTGGACTTTTATTAAGTGTATTTCTGAGAAAAAATCTAAATTGAATGATTTGCTGGAGATGAAAGCAAAAGGTGCCTTGGTTAGGTCACGTTTTCAAAATGTTGACCAAATGGATGCACCATCTAAATTCTTTTTTGGCCTGGAGAAGAAAAATGGTCAAAAAAGATTTTTTCATTCATTGCGATCTGAGTCAGGGAAGATGTTAACTGATGTTAATGAAATTCGTAAAAGAATTGCCAATTTTTATAAAGAGTTATATAAATGTGAGCTCAAAATAGAGCAAAACACAAGTTTTTCGTTTTTAGAAAATTTACCTCAAGTTTCCTCAGAGTCTCATGGGGATCTTGGTGGTGAGATACATCTTGAAGAATTGACAAGAGCACTTCAGAATATGGAGAATGGAAAGGCCCCAGGTATAGATGGTCTTCCAGTAGAATTTTTTAAGGTTTTCTGGACTGTACTGGGGGAAGATTTACTTGAGGTTTTAAATGATAGTTTTAGAAATGGCCATTTACCTTTAAGCTGCCGTAGAGCTGTTCTTACCCTTTTACCAAAAAAAGGAGATCTCACAGAAATCAAATGTTGGAGAGCAGTGTCAGTGTTGTGTAGCGACTATAAGATACTTTCTAAAGCCCTTGCTAACAGACTTGAGAAGGTTTTAGAACAGGTGATTCATTCCGATCAAACATATTGTATCCCTGAGAGGTCTATTTTTGATAATATATCTTTTATTCGTGATATTTTTGACCTTTCTAAAATGAAAGAGTTTGATGTTGGCCTAATCTCTTTAGATCAGGAGAAGGCCTTTGATAGGGTTGAACATCAATATCTGTTAAAAACTCTAGAAGCCTTTGGTTTTAAAAAAAACTTTGTGGAAAAAATTAAGATTTTATATAATGATATTGAAAGTATTATTAAGGTTAACGGTGGCTTATGTGCTCCTTTTAAAGTGGAAAGAGGTGTAAGACAAGGTTGTCCTTTGTCTGGTATGTTGTACTCTATTGCAATAGAACCTCTTTTATGCAAGGTTAGAGAAAACATCAAAGGTTTATGTTTACCTTTTTCCAGTAAAACTGTTTCTCTGTCAGCTTATGCTGACGATGTAGTAGTCTTAATTAGTGATCAAAAGGACATTGATACACTGGTAAATATGATAAATGATTTTAAGGAAATATCTTCATCCAAGATAAATTGGACCAAAAGTGAAGCAATTTTGGTCGGCCATTGGTTAAGGGGTATACCAAAGCTCCCAAATGGCTTAACCTGGTCTAAGAGAGGTTTTAAATATCTGGGTGTTTTTTAGGTGATGACTCTGTTGTAAACAAAAACTGGGATGATGTTCTGGAAAAAATAAAAGGAAGGCTAAATAAGTGGAAGTGGTTGGTTCCAAAAATGTCGTACAGGGGACGTACTTTAATTATTAACAATCTTGTGGCTTCCTCTTTGTGGCATCGTTTAGCGTGTGTGGATCCTCCTTTGTATTTACTTTCTGCTATTCAGAAAGTTTTAGTAGATTTCTTTTGGGAGAAGTTACATTGGGTATCCCAAAGTGTGTTATTTTATCTAAGGATGAAGGAGACAGGGCCTTATAAATGTGCAAAGCAGAGTTGCAGCTTTTCGTATGCGTTTTATTCACAGACTTTTATATGGATTACCTAATTCAAATTGGAAAGTTGTTGCTTGCGAGATCTTGAAGAGCTTGGGAGGCTTAGGTCTTGATAAGTCTCTTTTTTTAATGGATCCCCTGAAAATTGATACATCAGATGCACCAATTTTTTATCAGAACATTTTTAAAGTCTGGAATCTGTTTGATGTTACAAATGGACAAGATTCAAGATCACTTTTTTGGTTACTTCAAGAACCACTGATCCATGGAACCCGTTTTGAAAAAGTGGTGGACAGTTCTCATTTTCCTGCAAATACTGGACTTTTAATTAAAGCAGGTTGTACGACTTTGGGACATCTGGTAAATATTGCAGGACCGGATTTTGAGAATATTGAGGGGACAGCAACAAAGTTGGGGTTTAAGTCTTTGAGGTTGGTTCGTCAACTTTTAATGAAATGGAAGTCAGCTCTTAAAGAAGAAGAGTTGAGAAGCATTGTAGACTTTTGTCAAGGTCTATTAAAACCAAATGAAGAAGACCTTTTCCATTTGTTAATTTTGTCACCTAAAATGGTTGAGTGTGAAGGTCTTTTTTTGGAAAAGAAAGATATATGTTTTTGTGCTGACTCTTTAAATGTAAAAGATGTGTATAAAAATTGTGTGAAAGTTTTTAATAGAAAAGTTTTACATGATAGGAGTGATACACCATGGCGTACTGTCCTTGGTTTAAGTAGGGCTGATAGACCACAATGGAGAGCACTATATAAGCCACCGTTACCAAAGAGAGCGGGTGACATACAGTGGAGAATCTTACATGGGGTTATAGCTGGTAATGCTTTTGTTAATGTTTTGAACCCTGAGACTAGACCTGATTGTCCTTTTTGCTCTCAAAGAGAAACAATTTTTCATGCTTTTATGTATTGTGAAAGATTGAAACCTTTATTTATTGTTCTGGAGTCTTTTTTTAAGTCTTTCAATGAAGTGTTTTCTATGCAAATGTTTATTTGTGGTTTTAAATATGTAAGGAGAAAGGCTTCTAAGTGTCAATTGTTTAATTTTGTTTTGGGACAATCAAAAATGGCAATTTACGTGAGCAGGAAGAATAAGATTGAAAATATTTCTGGACAAGATGTATTAATGGTTTTTTCCAATGTAATTAAATCTAGGGTAATTACAGATTTTAATTTTTTTAAGGCAATGAATGATTTGTCATCATTTGAAATGAAATGGTGTTGTAGGGAAGTATTGTGTTCTGTTTGTGAAGGGATATTAAGTTTTGGTATGTTTTTGCAGTAAAGGAGAATTTTACAATATTGTTTATAAATGATAGTATAAAGAGTTTTTTTGTATGTGTAAATGTGTGTATTTTTTTTGTAGAATGGTGTAATGTAATTACTTCACTGTAATAAAAAGGTATTTTTAAATTCAAATTCTCTCTCTCTCTCTCTCTCTCTCTCTTTCAAAACTCTTTCTCTCTCATTTCCTTCTTACTGCAACGCGTATGAATGTGTGTGTGTGTGTGTATGTGCGTGCCTTTGTGTTAGATTAGTTTGTGTTAGAATAAATAAAATCTCTTGTAGATTTTAAAAAGAAAGTGTCTTGTATTATATGCTTTATGATTTAATGTCTTAAACTGTCGATTTCAAGTTACCGTGCTCTAATCAGTGTTTTCACGATTGTTGGATATTTATATCCGCTACAAGAGCTTATTACGGTTCGAGCAAATGAACGCTGGACGACTCAGTTGCTCGGTCGTAATCTAAACAACTCTTTGTTCATTTGAGCTAATTTTACTTCCTAGGGTGATTTCCCTACAGTAATGGTGGAGGATGTGGGCAGTTTAATCTAAATTTGGAGCACATATCAAGTCATTTTTCTTTTTATCAACGCAAATTATTAAACCCCTCAGTGTTCGTGTGACGTATGCAGCGTGCGCGGCGCGGCCCGTTTGAACAAGTGCCTGAATGAGTGAGAGCTGTAACCCCAGTCTGCTGTCTTGTCTCTAAACTCCAGTCTGCACAGTAAATTTCAGATCTATGATATCACAATAAGGTAAGAATTAAGCGTGTTCCTTAAATTCTAAAATGCCTTGTTTATAGCTATCCTGATGTCTGCGTGTTCCAGCGTCATTCAAATAGCTATAATAACGTTATTGTGTATCAGAGAGCTGAATTGAAACTAAACTGCAATAGTTAAGATACCTCTGTGTAGGACGAATACTCTCCTCACAGAACGGCAAGATTGAGCGTGTTCCTCGATCTGTTTCTAAAACTATATATTTATAGCTAAAGAGTCAGTGCGTGTTCCACTGTACTCAATCTGCTATTTTCTCCTTTGTTAAACAGTAACGCTATACGCTTGCTTGTTTTATATAGCTAAACTGATTATAGTGCGTGTTCCACTGTACTCAATCTGCTATATTTTCCCTTCGTTAACCAGTAACGCTATACGCTTGCTTGTTTTATATTTATAGGCTATTATAGCTATATTGCTTCTAATCTGACGTGTTCCACTGTACTCAATCTGCTATATTCTCCTTTGTTAAACACTATACGCTTGCTTGTTTGAGCTCGTGTAACACTACGTGTGTACGAGCGCAATTTAATGGGAAGTGATTTGAAACTGATCAAGTGAAGCTTTTGAACCTGTTATATTTTGCGTGCACATAGAGACCCGCCGAGGTCGCGATTTTTCATCTATTACAGCAGAAGCTATCACTTTAAGTTTAAGCCCCACGTCGTAAAACAGCTACGAGTGGTGTCTCTTATTTATAGAGTTGAAATGCGCCGACATTTCACGTAATGCTTGATTGTACGTGCATGTCTTTCATTTGTACAGTTACATGTATTTGATGTAATTCACATGTTCGCCACTATCATTTTGTTTGGTCGCCATAGTTACAGTCGTGGCACGGAAGTCTTAACCAACGCTTCCGGAAGAACGTCATTGTAAACAAACCGCACGGTGTTGCTAAGCTAACCTCTGTAGTTTTTTTTTACACCGAAGTTCGTATGCTAAAGCCTTTAGCCTCAAAGCTAATCTAGTTAACATCATTGTGTGAACGCAGTGTCTGTTTTAGCAACTATAAAGTGATTTAACCACTTAAAACACTTCAACTTTATGTACACTTGTTGGTCTTTCCTTCATACTTTCCCTTTTAACTTTCTCACTTATTACTTTACCTATATTTTACTTGAAAAAGGAAAATATTGGTTTACAATTAATAATTGCCTTACCTGAATTTGACTTGAAAAAGAAATACTGGTTTACAATTTTTAATTGTCAAATTTGAATTTAATAAAACCAATTAAATTTAAATTGAAATCCTACATTTTTCTAGAAAGTAATTTTAAATGATCTCAACATTTCCAAATTTCCATTATTTCTAATTTCACAATTTTCATAAATCTAAAATTCTATTTTAGATCGAATTACTTTAGGTATGAATAAGCCTTGAACTTTAGAAGTTTAAGCAAACTTATTCCACCAAAGTTTTTCCTAATTTTGACTCACATTTGCTCATTGTTTTATTGCGTTATCTTTCTTTTTTATTTATTCATTCACCTCTGTTTAATTCCCTTTTCCTTATTTCATCCTTTCATTTTCTTACTTTTTTCCTTTCCTCTTTGTATTCTAGCTTAGGAACGACACACCTGAGCCTTTTTAGGAGACATTGATAACTTATTACGAGTTTCAAACCAATCAGAGACAACCCTCTCTTACTAAAATTTTATTCTCATGTGTTAGTTGTTCATCAACTACCAATTCTATACTCGTAATTAGACAAAGGCTTCAGAGCCATTTGTGGATCTGGTCTCCTTTCTTCCCCTTTCCTTTTCCTCCCGTCTTTCCTGTTCTCTCCTGCTTTCTTACATCTTATTCTTCACATTTGTAGGGATCAAGCTTGGACAGAACCATCAATCAATTCTAAAGAAAGAGCAACACAATCTTTCCAAAGAAACAATTCATTAGGTATTTGATTTTAATCAAACCCTTTTGGGTTCTCCATACTCCCTGCACTTGTAAACGCAATTTAAATTTTGACATTTACTCCAAGAAACATGTAACAGAGACAAGTGTTGAGCAACCGCTGCCTTCACAGCATCTCTGGTAAGCTGTTCAACTGAAGGTGTGTGGTGTCAATCCTGTCAAACTAAGAAAAGAGGTATCAGCATTATTATTGTCTTATTGTCCTTGCGAACATAAACAATAATATATATATTTTCTTTTATTTTATTTTAGAAACAGCTTTTCATTAATAGAAAATATTTATTGGAAATAAACTTTTCTCTAAATTGAAAAAAAAAAAAAAAATCCTTACAATTTGTTTTAACATTTTCTCCCTTCTTCCCTTACTCAGTTGAGTGACGAAGTCCTCACATCACGAGTTGAAAACAGTTTTTCATTGATAGAAAATATTTATAGGAAATATTTCATCTATTGAAATTTGTTTTAACTTTTTCTCTCTCTCTCTTACTCAGTTGAGTGACAAAGCCTTCTCATCACTAGCCTACCTGTCAACACTCTGAGACCAACACGTAGCCTTCACACTTCACGATTGGTGTACATTCACTGAAACGACACTTAGCTGTTCCACCACATAGGCTTACACCCCACACAGATCTGTGTCAGTCTCTTCTCCCCAGCGTGCCAGCATGTTGCAGACGGAAAACCCCACTGCCCAAGATGTGGACGCCTGGCTCAGCGGCATTACAAACTGCCTCATGCCAAAGACAATTGAACTGTTATTATTTTTAATAATAATCATAATTCTGAGAAGATTCCCGACACATGATTCAAGCCAGAACCAAGACCACACTGAACTAGGCAAGATAACCAATTCTCTAAGCATTGCCTTCACAGCCCAGCTGAAACTAAGCGACAAGCACATCACCCACCTACAGGAGGAGCTGACACGTGCCCAGAGCCGCATAGACAAGCTGGAAGTGAAAGTCCAGGACGACTTCAAGCGTCAGACCACTGAGTTCCTGAGAGAGCTAATGCACATCCAACGCTGCACAGACCAGCACAAGGTGAAAGCTCAAGACAAACTTGTGGAGCAAGAAACAAAGGAACAAGTTGACAAGCTCCAAGAAGCCCTTGCAGTTGCGGAACGTGACAAGCAAGAATTAAAGACTGTCCAATGTCACCTGGTAAACCAACTAGAAAATGCCAATTCTGACATTAAAGATAAGAACTTTAAAATCAATGCTCTGGAAGACCATTTGAAATGGTACAGCACTGAAATGGACCATCTAAACCAACAATTAGAGATGATGCCAACGGCAAGCTCTACATGGTCAGAAATGAACTTAAACATGTTCACACCCAGAAACCAGAGTCAAGAAGGGAGGGGCCTCCCTCAGCATCACCACTGCTGAGCACAACAGAGTCCCCCATCCAAGAACTGCCATGCAACGGAAGAAGTGAGTGGCCACAACCCACAACATCACCGGCCTTCACTACAGAATTCTTCCCTGTCAACCAAAGAGAGCTCATCCATGCAGACCCCAAAGTTGCACACGAGATGACCCTTAAAGACCTTAACAAGCTGGCTAAGAACATCACACAGTTCAACCCGAACTCCATGGAGAACCACAACATCCAGACTTACCTCCGAGATATTGACTTCTACCTAGAGGTGAGACCCAATGTGACTGACAGAGACAGGTTGTATCTCCTCAGGTCCACATCCAGCCCAGAGGTACGAAGCTTCTTAGATCGACAACCTGTTCACGTTAAGCACAACTACCAGCTATTACGTGAGTCACTGATCAAAGAATTTACAGGCCCAGAGTCTGAACATGGACTATTAGTTGCCTTGGAAACCAAACAAGGTCGACAAGAGACGCCCCAAGCTTACTACAACCATTTCCGACAAGCCTACTTAGGTGCACATCACGAACCTGAACTTGAAGAGGATGTGAACTTCAAAACCCTCTTCCTGAGAAACCTGCACCCTGGACTAAGTCACCATCTAGGCGTCATGGCCTGCCCAAACACAATGTCAATCCAACAGCTACGTGACTTGACACACAAGGCCTACATCAAACAGAAGATGAACTCAAAGAAAGGTTTGAAAACAGCCACAATTTCAAACTCCGGCAGCCAAGATCCAAGCCGTGCACTGCAAGACGGCCAGTGGCATGACAACGCCACAGCATGTCATAAAGGACACGGAGAACGTGACCCCCATGCCACTGACAGCTTCCACACCGACAGCTGGAAAATGTCATGGGACCAGCCACACTTCTCAAGAAACCCACCAGAAAGAAACATCTGGGATCCAAACTGGACAGCCAAAGTCCACCAACCAACACATTCAAATGCATCCACTGTGGGTATGCGACGGCGGAACCCACCTCTGCATCACTCAGTTAAACACAGCACTGAGAACAAGAACGCCCAAGAACAAGACAGTTCCACCTCAGAAGACATGGAACAACTGATGAGGCAAATTACAGCGTTCTTTGCAAACAATATAAACAGCGACGATCACAAGGATGAGTCACCCTTGTTATGACTAGAGACGGAACGGAAGGTCAGTGATCATCTGATCCACCTTCCAAATGGAGATGACTGCCACCTGTTCTCTACAACAGCACAGCCAAACACCGCTGAAAACTCAGTAGTACCAGAGAACACAGTTCTGGTTACTCATCACCCACCAATAAACCCAACGAGTTCCCATCTCAAGAACCATGCTTGTGCAACAGTAACAACAGTAAGCACAGAAGGTCAGACAGTCTGTCACAACCAGAAGGCACTACAAAAGGAATGCAACGTAGGAGACAAAGTTTTTCACCACAGCTCAACACAGCCATGTCAAACTTCCTCCCACCTTCTGCCAAAGAACTTCCTGCCTCACTGGACTGACTCCCATCAAATTAGGGATGATCCCTCGTCCCAAGTCCAAGATGCAAAGAGCCAATCTTCATCTAAGCCCTTCAAGAAAAGGGGGGAGCAAGACAGACTGAACCAGATCTGACCATACATACACTGCACTACATTACTTTACACTACACTACATTAACATACTCACCAACATGCTCTTCCTACAGACAGATATTAGTTTCAGAACCTAGCTCAACATCGACTTAGCTACATTCACCATAAGAAACATACAACCATCTGCACAACAAGTAGAACACCTTTCATTAAGCTGATACATGACACCTTAGATGCATGCAGTAGTGTTAGCCATACCAGGAAACACTTAACTGTTTTATTTTGTTTTGTTTTCCTCTTCCTCTCTTTCCCTTCTTCTTTATAAGGTAAAATACCTGACTGCCTCATAAGGGTCAAGGTCATGACATTAGGATTGACGCACCACGCCTAAGGGCTGAAAGCCATTTAAAAATTCGAATGTGAGCCCGAGAGAGCTCCATGATGGGTCACATCATTTTTACCACAAATGATGTCACCAGAACAACCTAGAACAATTTAGAAGAGATGGAAACTAACAATTTAATCACACAATTTGATCCAAGCATTAACATAATGAGACAATGTAGAATAACACTCCTAAAATTCAAACTTAGTCCATTAGTACTCAGATAATCTAATTCCCTGCACCAGTATAGTGGTCAATCATGGAGGTGTTGTTTTGTTGTTGCTTTGTGTGTGTCTGCTTCTGTCCATTTTTCTACAGTGTCCGCCGATGTCTTCATCTCAACACATCGCCGAACCAAGGGGGGATATGTAGGAACTGTGGACGAACCAGACAAATGAATCATTCAGATGATTCTTTCAAAACATAATTCTAATTCAGAATTGAGGTTCCGGCTCCGGCCCGTCTGCAGATAAAGCCAGGCTGATTACTTTTTACGACACATGCTTCCTGATAGCAGAAGTGACATACTAAAGGGTCACCCAAGAAGACAGAGAGACAATCCAGACCATTTTGTTTCCTTACTTCACAGGAAAGCCAAAGAGACTGTTGAACAAATAAATCTGCTTCAAAATTTGTTCCAACAATTTTAACGGACTTATCAAACATCTTTTAACTACATACATTTTGCATTATGTGTCCACAAGTACTACCTGTAAACAGTTAGGCTTTAGAACACTCACAATTCATGTAAATGTGTTAACTCTTGACTGAATGACTGAAAGTATGCCTTATTTGGACTTAATTTGATTTTTCCCCCTTTCCTATATCCTGACTTGAATGAAATCTGTTTAAAATGTATTGTATTCCATTTAATAGAAATTATGTTAAAATGGCACTCTCTGCTGAAGCAGAAACAGGATGTAACACTTATGTTTTATTTGGGGGGCAGAGGAAGGCCCTCTTGAAACAGGACAATGTCTGATTGGCCAGGACTCCTCAGAGGGGTGACAAACAACTAAGTTTAAATGATCATATTGCAAGATAGTGAACGGGAGAAGTTGGTTAGTAAACGAACAGGGAGTGGTTCTGTTCTGGGAAAAGAAGCCAAGACAAGTACCAAGAACAATGGAGTAACAAGAAAGAACAGACAAGCAGCTCATTCAAGCCATTCAACCTTCACTCACTTTTCTTTTCTTTTACTTAATTCTCCTTTACCGCTGAAAGTCTCGTGTCCTAAGTTTCGCCGCAAAGTTCAACCAACGACTTTTGCCGCTTCAACTCCAGCGACAAAGAGACTTCCTTCATTGTTCCACACGGACCTGATCTGGACCAATCATCGACTTGGGAAACCCCTCTCTGCACGACGAGGGAAATTCACCTTTAAGTCAACGCAAGCAAGTACCTCCAGATGAAAACTGAACTGGTGCATTTAAATGAATGATTCATGGTTCGTTCTGGTCTTTGAAATGCATTGATAGGAATTCGGTTAATCAGATCTCTCTCTCTCCCTCTCTCTCCCTCTCTCTCTTCAAAACTCTTTCTCTCTCATTTCCTTCTTACTGCAACGCGTATGAATGTGTGTGTGTGTGTATGTGCGTGCCTTTGTGTTAGATTAGTTTGTGTTAGAATAAATAAAATCTCTTGTAGATTTTAAAAAGAAAGTGTCTTGTATTATATGCTTTATGATTTAATGTCTTAAACTGTCGATTTCAAGTTACCGTGCTCTAATCAGTGTTTTCACGATTGTTGGATATTTATATCCGCTACAAGAGCTTATTACGGTTCGAGCAAATGAACGCTGGACGACTCAGTTGCTCGGTCGTAATCTAAACAACTCTTTGTTCATTTGAGCTAATTTTACTTCCTAGGGTGTTTTCCCTACAATATAGTGCTCTCCACTCAGGTTTTCTGCCCTCGTTTAACTTAAAAAATTGCGCCATGGAGTATCAACTTTCATATTCAACATCTTTTTGTTAAAACTAATCACACAATGCTTATACAAAGCCTTTCCAGTACTTGAAAAAAAGTCCATACACACAGATTCAACAGTTTCTAAAAAAATTCCAGAAAATCCTTCAAGGTTCAGTGAATAAAACAAGCAAGGAAAAGAGTCTTCAGGATTTGGTTTACAAAGACTGTCACGATACTCAGTCAACAAAGTCTTTTCTGTTGGTTTAAGAGCTGCCCGCCACTTCATTAATAACTGTGCAACTACACGTGTTGACCTGATTCTCCAACGTTGAGCAATCGCTTCTTCATTCTTGAAGTCGAGTCCTGATATTTCCAGTAACTGGCCCAAAGTTATTACTTTGCTACCAATAAGCATCTTGTTAAGTCCTGGGAAAAGTCCATTTGCAGACACATCCAGGCATGCTCCACAAATTAAGGGCTCTTCTAAAAGCCAGTAAAGAGACTGTGGATCTTCTGCTTGTTTAAAAACAAAAAGACTCAAAACCTTAAAAATATTTCTGTAAAACACTGGCAGGCCAGAAGTGTTCAGTTTCATTGGATCCATAAGAAAAAGAGTCTTATCCAAACCCAGACTCCCAAGATTATGTAAAATGACATACGCAACAGCACACCATTTAAAATCAGTTGAGCCAACTAGTAGTCTTTGAACAAATTGCAAACGAAAGATTGCTATTCTACTTTGAAGATGTATTAAACCATGCCCACCCTCCTCCTTTGGCAAATATAACACATTCTGTGGGACCCAATGAAATTTGTCCCAAAAAAAAATCAACTAAGACGGCCTGAATTTTTGTTAAAAGATATAGAGGAGGATCAACACAAGCAAACTTGTGCCACAGTGAAGTAGCAACCAAGTTATTTATAATTAAAATACGCTCTCTATATGACATCTTTGGCACTAAGCATTTCCATTTGTCCAGACGACCTTTAACCTTTTCAATGACTCCTTCCCAGTTTTTCTGAACTCATCACCCAGAAAAACTCCTAAATATTTAAAACCAAATTTACCCCAACTTAAACCTTCAGGAAGTTTTGGCTTCCCACCTGCCCATTTACCCAATAATAAAGCTTCACTTTTACTCCAGTTTACACTTGCAGAAGAGAGACCTTTAAAAGTTTTAAGTAAATTTAAAAGAATCTGAATGTCACTTTGCCTGCTAATCATAATTATAACATTATCTGCATATGCTGACAAAATAAAATCACTTTTACAGTTTGGCAAACATATACCATGAAGTTTACTCCTAATTTGTTGTAAAAGAGGCTCTATAGCCAAAGAGTAAAGCATACCAGACAAAGAACATCCCTGCCTAACACCTCTTTGAGCTTTAAAAGGAGCACATAAACCACCGTTCACCTTAAGAATACTCTCAACGTCACTGTAAAGAACTTTAATATAATTGATAAAACTCCGATAAAACCCAAAAGCTTCTAAAACTCTCCACAAATAACAGTGCTCGACACAGTCAAAAGCTTTCTCCTGGTCTAAAGAGATTAACCCACAATCTAATTCTAACATCTTGGAGACTTCTAAAACATCACGGACCAATGAAATATTATCAAATATTGATCTACTGGGAACACAATAAGTCTGGTCAGGATGGATAACACCATCCATCACTCCTGCTAGCCTATTAGCCAGGCTTTTAGAGAGCAGTTTATAATCACTACAGAGTAGTGATACGGGTCGCCAACACTTGATGTCTGTAAGGTCGCCTTTCTTAGGCCATTAGCCAAATGGGGTTCAACATGATTCCTATCCAAATTTGATACCGTACAATTAAAATCACTACCCAAGAATAAATATTCTTCCACAGAACATTTTTGCAAGGCAGAACACAAAGTATTTAAAAATAGCATTCTTTCTACTGATGAAGTTGGAAAGTACACACACATAAAAACAAAGACAAAATTTTCATAAGTTCCTCTTACTTTTAGTAATCTACCTTTGACTATTTCTTCAACCTGGTAAGAGTGTGGACTGAAACTTTTCGCAAAAAGGATGGCAACCCCTCCGCTAAGTGAGGTATTATGACTCAAAACAGAGACTCCATCCCACTCCCCTGCCCAATCAGCAGCATTCTTTAAGTCACTATGCGTCTCTTGCAGCATAACAACATCAATCTTCTTCTGTTTAACTACCTCAAATAATTCAGCTCTTTTTCTCATTTCTCTTGCCCCATTTACATTCAACGTCGCAATATTCACTTCACTTATGCTTAAAGAGAAAGAAAGAGAGAAGAAACACAGCAGCACTCCACACACACAACACTAGCTAAGCTATTATGCTTTCTCACTAACTTCGTTTGCATTGTCGGAAGTGAGTTTTCGCACTATCTTTTTTAAACGATACACTTCCTTGTTTGTAAACAAGCCCTCCGACATAAAAGACTTAGTTTTGTCCACAAACTGTTTTATGTCGGGAAAATACTCATCAACACACACCCCTCTCTTATTTTTTGTTGCTCTGAGAAAGAGCTTAATATCGTCCAATTCATAACTGCGACCAGTGAAGTCACTCTGAGAGAGACTGACGCTAGAATCAGAAGACTCACTGCCACTTTCCATCCCGTCTTCACCAAAAACATCTTCCACGTCCGCTTTCTTAGCTCTAACAGCTTGAAGGTCACTAGATTTCTTCCTTTTAGAAGGGATTTTAAATTCACTCTGCTCTGCCTCCATTTCAATGCCATCACTGAACAAACTGGGCTGCGACACGCTATCACTGACCTTCGTGTCCGTCTTCGTAACGGATTTACGAGACTGAATATTCAAGATTTCGCAATTTACCGATCTATCTTCATCATTCATATTGTTGGGGTCAGTCACCTGAATTGCTGCACTCTCGGTCGCGGGCAGACTCTCAGCGGCTCCCTCTTCCATTGCACCTGTCTCTGCCACAGGTGGAACAGCGTTTGACGGCCCAGCCTTAACCGACTCTTCATCACTACCAACGTCATTAATCGGCACGTTATTTTCCTTATTTTTACCAGGACAGGCACAGATTAAATGTCCCACTTCACCGCAGTTAAAACATTTCATCTTTTCCGTTGTAGCATAAATAACATAGTCATCACATAATCATCAAGTTTGATATGCAGAGACAGATCCAAGTCCTCATCATCCTTTATGATCATATAAACGAATCGCCTAAAAGAAACAACATGTTTTAAGAGAGGCGAAGCACTACCGATTGGTATCATTTTAATAGGCGAAACTACTTTACCATATCGGAACATAATTCTAACCAAAGATTCATCACTTATGAAAGGCGGAACGTTAGACAGCAGCACCTTTTTAGATGGCATGGAAAGTGGGAGAACAGGAGTAAAGAGATTGTCAACAACTATTCCCGTCTCAACCAACTCATTTGCTTTTTCAACAGAACTTATTACGATGTTACGATGGCACTGTTCATTCTAGAGGCTGACATGATGTTATCATGCCCCACAACTTCTCCGACAGCTAAACAGCAATCCTCCACACTCACCGCGGACGCCACTTTCACACCATGGCGCCGCGTGAGTTTATTTAAAACTTGCGACCGTGGGGCCGTCATGCTGCCCGCAAAAAGACGGTAGCACACGGCCCAACCAAACAAATAAATAACTCAACACTTGATAGCAGTAACCCAAGCAGAAGGAAAGAGAAGAAAAAAGACTCACTCACAAAACTCCGATCACCACTCACGTCACTCCGTCCACTCACACTCAGTCACACCAGAAAGAGAGAGAGAGAGAGAGAGAAAGAAAGAAAGAAAGAAAGAAAGAAAGAAAGAAAGAAAGAAAGAAAGAAAGAAAGAGAGCCAGAGAGTGCCCAAGAAAAGCCAAGAATCAAAGAAAGAGCAGAGCATAAAAAAGAGACCAGAGCAACAGTTACAATCTTCTTTTATCCCTTCCTTGACCATGTGACTGAAACCTAGATGTGAGACATTCAAACTGACCAATCAGAAGATTAAAACAAAACCTCCCCCACTGTACTAAAGGTGTGACCATTGTAGACCCCCAATGTACATACATTTTGGCCTATAGGGCTTGATCACTATCAGCACCTTTGTGCCTTCCAAATGGCCCTTGTAGCAAGACAGAGGGGGTTGAAACAGTAAAGCAAATGTCTTTGTTCATTTTAAAATATCCTTAGATATTTTCAATTCTTACAATACCACAGTGCGCATTAAGAACGCAAATCACATGTCGAGGACGCACATTTTGCTGTCAAAACGCGCGCTTTTGACGCGTCAGTGTGCAATCAGACATCCGACCAGGCGTTTGTGAGTGCTTTGGCTTGCCATATGTCTCTACCTCGTCTTTCCCTGCTTCAGTAACATCCTGCACCTCACCAAAATGATCGGTTTCTTTGTCTACGTCAGGCAAAATTTCTAATTCAAACAGCTGATCTATTACCTCGGCTTTAATTTCTTTTTTTAGCGATTGCTTTGGAATAGAAATACGGAAGTGGGTAGCGATTGTCAGAGATGTATAAAGTACTAGAGACCCAGACTTGAGTAAAAGTACAAGTGCTCTATCAAAAAAGTGACTTGAGTAGAAGTTGAAGTGCTCTTTAAGCACCACACTTAAGTAGAAGTACTAAAGTATTCAACATTTTTTGTACTTAAGTATTGCAAGTAGTTTATTTTAAAATTTACTACTCAAGTACTGAAAGTAAAAGTACAAGTATTGTGTTATGTAGTTATTAAAGAAAGTAGTCAAAAGTTTGAACATCATATTGTTTTTATTATTTCAAATGATAAACCTAAAGGACAATCACAATTCCTTTGGCTGTAACTTTTTGTAAACAAAAACAGATTAAGTGTGATTAAGTACCACTTGAGATGCAGACAAGTGGAGATGCTTTGTTTGTTGTCAGCACTTTGATTTCATTACCAAAAAGTTTATTTTGACTAATAGTCTAATTTTCTACCATATACAATTGAATAAAATTGACAGCTAGCTAACAACAACTTGCTTTGCACTTTTTTTCTGTTTTCACCTCACTCCAGTCTAAACTAGGCTAAATTATTTTTTTAGGTAATTTTTCTACACATAACCTGAAAATACTGTAGTTCATTAAGATTAAATCTTACTAACCACTCTTACTAAAAAAAAATGGGGTAAGCACACTTATATTCTCCTTTCAAGGGGTGTTCTGAGTAAATGATTTGTTTGTAACACTTTATAATATGGTTTGATTTGTTAACATTACATTAGTTAATGTATTAGACTAATAACCAACATGAACTAACCATGGTCAATACATTTGTTACTGTATTTATTAATCTTTGTTAATCTTAGTTAATAAAAATACAGCTGTTTGTATATGTTACTTCACAGTGCACATTAACTATGTAAACAAATAGATAGCAATTTGAGAGCAAGACAGCGCTCGTGTTGTTTTAAGACGGTGAATGCGCGCGCGCGGCCGGGGCGCTCTCTCTGTCTCGCTGCTCGTTCTTATATGCGCCCTGACAAGCGCAGCAGTCATTCTATTCTACATCACTCACCGAACAAATAAGGCTTTGACAGCCGCCAAAAACATTTCAGTGCAGGAAAACTCCTGCATTAGTTATGTCAGTGTAAATCTATACTACCATTAACCTATAAAACACTACTACACTATAAAAACCGGCGTGTGATTAAGCAGCACCAAAGGAGACATGCTCTACGATTTATTTTTGGCAACAGTAGGCTGTCATAAAATAAGAGAAAGTTGACATTAGTGATGGGTCAAAAATACCATACAACGCGCTGCGTGACAGCCTTTATGATAGCCAGCTAGTAAACGTTAAGTGAACACCGCAGCATGTCGCTAGTTAGCAAAAGGGCTTAACTTACTGATGGGGTGGAAGGTGGTGTTTTTGGTTCGTCCATCTTTTTAGCTGATCAAAAGGCAGAACGGGAGCACGCACAGTCTTCTTAATCGCTTGATTCGCTCAATGATGTGCCAGCTTCATCAAACCTGCCATCCACCGTTCTGGCAGTGGTAATGTGGGTTTGGAATGGAATGATTCGTAACATTTTTATAATTGTAACGAGTAACGATGCAGCACATAAAAAAATATCGGAGTAAAAGTATTAAACTAATCGAAAATATACTGAAGTAAAAGTGGAAGTAGGAGGAAAAAAATAATACTCTAGTAAAGTACAGATACCGCCTTTTAGTACTTAAGTACAGTAGTGAAGTAGTTCTACTTCGTTACTATACATCTCTGGCGATTGTCAACAACTCGTCTTTCCTACACTTTTCAAAAGTTTGTTACTTCAGAACAAGAAAGATACTTTAGGAGTTAATATCAGACCTCCACACTGAACATCTGCCATTATCAAAACAACAAACAATTTCTCAATAAAAAGTAACAGACAATGAGCCCCCAATTATGTTACGACTCTCTATTAATGTTGTTAAAATGTATGTAAAAGAGTGTAACGTTAGTGTTGAAGTTAAATAAATAAACGTGTTCAGTTACGTTACTAATAACTTGTGTGGTGAGATGAATCAGGCTGTTAGATTACAGCTCCTAAGTGCCTCATCCCAGTCCTCTTAATTGGCAATTGAATAAACAATTACTCAGCGCTGAGGGAGAATATAGTCTCAGTTTATTTAGCAGAAGAGAGAAAATATAGAAAGAGTACAAGGGGTGTAGTATAGGTTTAACCAATGAGAGAGAGAATACATCATGGTATAGGAATGTGATACATATAGAAAAACAAGTCTAAATATGGTCATCTCCTGGTCAGCTATCCAGAAGTTCCTTGGTATCCCAAAGACCTCCTCCTATGCTTTTAATAGAAAAAGCAGGGACCTTTCTCCCATTCAATCCTTGTAGAGCCTTGTTCCTTATATGGAAATGGTTCCGGTACATAAAGAAAACCATATGTTAAAACATAGGATACAGCTTCAACAGAGGACAAAGGACCCTCTGTCCACTTTCCTTCAATGCTGAGACCAACATAAAATCTATCACAGGCAGAGACAGATTAGAATTAAAGCTCTTTTTTTAGTATTTCATTGAGGAAAAATACACCCAATGGTTATACAAAACAGTGAATCCAGAAATAAATATTTACAGAATTATGTACAAATAATAAACAAAACACGGAACACAGGAGAGAGGGAAAAAGAGCGGCACTAAATTAAAGAAATCAACAAAACAAAACATATGCTAACTTACACCATTTAAAGTACTAAACTAACAAAGAAATAAAGCACCAAAATAATATAAATCATCAACTAAACTACACTACACTAACTAGCAAACATAAATACAAGGGGTAGCACCCGCTCCTTACCTGGTGTGTATAAACAAACTCAATCTATAACGTGTTGCCTTGTGTAAATCACGTGAAGTACTAACTACCCCTCCTCTCTGAGTCCGGGAAGATCTTTAGAATGAATCGAGTCACATCCAAAGTGAACACCACAAGTTTACAGAAATAAAACAACAAAGAAAAACAAACTAAGAAAAAACAAATCAAGAACGCTTGTAACAGACAGCAAGCCAAACGAGAGAAAACACGCCCCACTCCTCCCAATCTTTATACGAAGCGGGTGTGCGTTCGGATTGGTTCCTTAGGGGAAGGTGTCGACCCATTGAATGATGATGATGATGATGATGACTGATGTACTAGTCGACCAATCGTGAACCTAAGAATTATGACAGTTGAGAAGCAAAGAAAAAGAGAAACAACCAAAATACACCGCAGACGTAACAGTCAGCTCTGCATAATTCTATGTTCCCAAGCATTAACAGCTTGATCCCACTCGACGAATTTTCTCTTAAATACCACGGCATAGATCAGGTGATCGACATGATAAAAATCGTGGGCCAAGGCGCTTGGCTGGCCAAAACAGACATCACTTCTATCCATTCAGATTCATGGCACTTGTTCGGGGTACGCTGACACGGGAAATACTATTACGCTTAACTTTCGGATGCAAAAGCATCCCCAAGATTTTTGACATGTTATCAGAAGCCATTTGTTGGATTTTGTCAAACAACTACGTAATTGCTCACCTCATTCACCTCCGGAATGATTTTCTAATCATTTTGCCTCCCGACACTATACCAGCTGTGAATATCCTTGTCCAAAATGATTTCTCCGAGCTCGGAATCCCCATCACCCAGGAAAAAACCATGAGTCCCACCACATCCATCGAGTTCCTCTGCATTAATTTAGATTCAGTGAAATCCAAGGCTTCCCTGCCCAAAGGAAAAATTGACAGGATAATCCTCGTTTCATTTACCTTCTTAAACAATTCAAATTGTTCCAAACGCGAACTCCTATCCCTGCCAAGCGGCGTCCAATTTTTCCACAAATTGATGTACGGCGCTCCTTGCCCAGAGATAAATAATTCACAAACCTCCCTTCTGATCAAAGGGATTCAATGATCCCAGCCCACCAGTCCCGACTCCAGACACTAGATATTCTCACAAAATGTATTCACATACCCTTTGCAAAGGTTACCAGCCCCTCAATACCACCTGCACACTTGACGCTATGTTTATTCTTCAATTGAGAAGCTCTCAGGCTAAATCCCCTTTCGAACCCCTTTTCATAGATGACTCCAACAAACCTGTGGTACACTTTTGGTTCCAAAAACACCTCAAATCTGTTCTCCAACAGTCAGGCATCCCAGCAAAAAAGTTCTCCATTCACTCTTTACACATCGGGGCAGCAACCTTGGCAGCCAAAAAGGCCTCTCCCAGCAGCAGATCCAAGCTCTCGGAAGATGGTCCTCAGATGCTTTCCAAAGCTACATCAGGACCAACCAGTTCCACATTAAAAAAAAAAAAAAACTGAATTTCATTCTCTTTCCCCGTCCAGCGAGGCTTACCCGTCCGACGCCCTGAGTATTGATCTCCGATCGGATGCTGCGAGAGCCCTCCTGGTTTGAACATCTGTTTTCTCTTTCTCCGTCCGGCGAGGCATACCCATCCGATGCCGTGAGTATTAATCTATTGTTGGATGCAGCGAGAGCCCTCCCAGTCGAGCATCTATTGTTTTCTCCTCTGTCCAGCGTGTATTGATCTCCCAGTGGACGCAGTGACTGCCCTCCCTATTGGGCATATATGTCTTTCTTTCTCCATATGGTGAGACTTACCCGTTCGATGCCATAAGTATTGATCTCCTGTCAGATGCAGTGAGAGTCCCCCTGGTCATTCATCTATGTTTTCTCTTTCTCTGTCCAGATGTAGATGTAGCCCAGCTGGGCTCTTTCAAATTTCTTTCACACCAACATTGGCTGGAAGAGTCCACTGGCCCCCTGTGAGCTGCTCCCATCGGAGGCTATATGGGCCCTCTCGGTCGGCCATTTTGGAATCTCGCTGCCCCTCATCCATCAGTCGGTAGGGCTCACCCATTCGACGCCGTGAACTACTCCTGTCAGACGTGACCAGAGCCCTTCCAATCATGCACTCTAAATCACATGCTCCCCGTCCATCGGCTGGTAGGGCCTGTCCGCCCGGTAATGTGCGCTCCCATCAGAGATGGCACGTACCTCCCTAGTTGGATAGTTTAACTCATGCTGCTCCTCATTAATCGGCCAGTAGGGCTTTACCCGTCCGATGCTGTGAGCCTTGGTCTTCCATCGGATGTTGCAAGACCCCTCCCAATCGGTTTTATAATGTTAGTATGCTTTTTACATCCAAAATTGTCATTGTCAAAAAATTGTCAAAAAAGGCATTTTTCCTACCCTGATTTTAGTCCTCTGGTTTGAACGTTCTGTTTTAAGGGGTTTGTCTGCTGTGAGACTTCAGTGTAAACACCCACTACTGTGATTGGCTAACATCTTTCCATTTGAAATAGCCAAGTATTACTCTCTCTTTTAGTGCGTTTTTACCATTACAGCTCTCAAGGTTAACTAATCGTGAATAGTGTTGCATTACATTTAGATATATGGCGTTATATTTGGATTGTGGCATGAAAGGATGCAGAGATGAACACTGTAGTCGATCACAGACATGTTGTTGAGCGCATGAAAGCAGTGATTGTCATTGCAACTCAATGTCTGCACACCAACAAAATATTTTATCATCACTAACAGTGCAAACGCAATATAACTAAGAGATTCTTTGAATAAAACGAGTTTTGCGTGTGTTAGTCACCATAAACTCGCCCTGTTTGATTGACAGCTTCAGCGCACGCTGCTCCAATGATTACAAAGGGACCTTTCTTTGATCACTTTCTTTAAATAATTTAATCACCATTAAATAACAGATTATTTTCATCCTACTAAGAGAAACAACGCAGGTTGACGTTTAGTCATGGGTTTGATTTACTGACACACAGACAAAGAACATCTGACTGTAGCCTGAATCATTGCATATAAGATCAGGCATTAGAATTAACACAGTTACTTACATGTTACATTACTGTCAAGTCCAGGCACTGTACAATATTATGTTATCCTCAACGGCTTGTTTATTGCTTGGTAGCTCGATCCGGTTTAGCACCACGTAGGCCTATGTTACTTAGGCTACCTATTCTATTGCATGTCATGCGTGAATCGGTGGGAGGGGCTAAACAGGCAGTGATGAAGTAGGCGTTGATCTTCTTCTGCAGAGGCGGTGCTTGCTGCCCTTTGACGTCATAAGGCCTATTCGGACGGGATTAGTTTTACATGGGGAGGTGGGGGTAAAGTAGTTATTACCAGAGCTTCTCGGTGATTTTAGTCCCATCCGAATGTGCCATCTCAGTAATCATTACGGTCAATGTCAGTAAAGATTACGGTGACTTTTACCTTCTGTAAAAAGGTCCGGAAAAATTACCTCAGGTAATACCAATCCCGTCCGAATAGACCCGCTGTAAACATGTACGGTAAAATTCCGTCATTTCCTGTTTAAAAAATAGTTTTCTGCGCATTTTTCAAGCATGGAAGCACTTGAAGAAACATTCATTTGTGTTGTAAGTGGTGGGACAAGTCTGTTGCAAACCTCAAGTATTTTCTACATACCATTCAGAGCAAAAAGAAGATCGAAAGCACTTATCAGAGGCACAAAACTAATTTTATCTTTAGCTAAGTGCCTATTACCATCATAATCCAATCAGAATTTAATTAATAAGTCATTTGACTGGACCTAACTGTTATATATAGTTTATATATTTAGATTATATGGGTTTGTGCCAGGTTTGCGCACATGGTATGAGAAAGCAACATATACCCACATGACGACAGAGAGGTGACGGCGGTGCGTAAATCGAGTTACCCCTCCCACTTCTGCTAGTTTTACTGAGATGTCTTGTCCCGTGTGAATTGGCCAATTAATATTACAGATGTCCTAAGGTAAAACTGCATTACTCCACATCCCCATGTAAAACTAATCCCGTCCGAATAGGGCTATAAATCCCCACTTTGAAAATCCTGTCGTTTGCTGGGTCTGGTGTCAATAAAAGCTTTTATTGGACTAACAAGGAAGTTTTCAGCTCTGAGCTTACAAGATATTCTTATAGTATGATGACCGCTTATATGACAAAATCTCAAGGAAAATTTTATTTCTCAGTTCATCACCCTTTTAATTATATGTAAATGTGAACTTGTGAAATTATGTTTTAATGACAAGAGGTATAAATAAAGCAGACTACCTGTTCGTTGACAGTTTATCAGTATCCATCCTTCACCTCATCTTCTCATTTCTAGTTCTATCTATTTTTACCACAACCGGGGGGAGTATTCTGGGTTCGGGCCAAATTTCCGAGCTCAGAGCCCTCCCTCCGAACAGCTTGCCAAATACGCATAACTTTTACTGTATTTAATTATATGTAAATGTGAACTCGTGAATCTTGAGATGGTGACAAAGCTCTGACACTGCTATTGTCTTGTCAACGAGTTGTCTCAGAGAGCGATTCATTCATTTTGTGTTGACCGTGCATGAGCAACATCCCATAGGTTCTTTACAGGAAACAGAAATGATTAGTACACCTATCGAGTCTTTCGGGTTCGAGCCCTTTGTTCTTTTTTCACGTGACAGCCGTATTGGATACAGAAATTTGTTAATTCACAACCTTGTTGTGAAGTGAAGTGTGTAGTTAGTATAAAAACTGATTTTCCTATGAAGACTGGACATATTGTTCTAATATTTGTATAAAAAGATTGGTCAGAAGGGACATAGTGGCATAACATAAATGTTACTGCACATATCTTTTGATAATTATAATTCCTAAAACATAAAACATAGAGTCAATAGTAATACGAGTGAAATGTTGTATTTGTTGTGAGACACTGAGCCAGGAAGCGGTCAAGTGACAAAAGAATGAAGGACCCGAAGACTCGAAAGATAAACTAATCATTTCTGTTTCTGATTGCTTTCATTTTGTCATGTTTTTTGTGAACACATTATGAGTGTTCTCTTTAGCTGCTTGTTCGAGTCTTGTTTTGTTTGAGTCTTTGTTTGGTTTACTGGCCATGTTCCCCTTTTTTCATGTTTGGTGTGAGCACATGGCTTGTCATGTTTTTTTTTTTTTGTGCCTTGTGTTCTCCTGTCAATTGTCTTAACCACTCTTATCTTGTTACCTGATTATTGGTTCATTTGCCCCACCTGTCCTCCCTCGTTACCTGCCTTGTTTGCTCCCTATTTATTCTCCTTGTGTTTGCAGGTCTGTGCCAGAATGTTGCCGTAAGTTTACCCGGTGAATCTTCCTTCTGTGCAAGTCAAGTCAAGTCAAGTCGAGTCGAGTCGAGTCAAATCAAATCATATTTTCAGCTGATTTCAGGATGTGTAGCTTTAAGTAATGATGGGAAACCGAGGCTTTCTGAAGCATTTGAGGCTTTCATCAAATTGTGCCGAAAAACGGTTCATTACTCGAAGCTTTTAACACAGTGCGCATTAGCGACATCTGGTGGCCAGACTTGTTTTCTCCACCATATCTAACAGATCATCATGGAGCAGATCTACGGTTTGAAAAAGTACATGACCAAAGCTTCGGAAGTCCGTGACATACGGAATCACTCGTCTTGAATCAGTTCTATCTAATCTGATCTAATCTCATCTAAATTAATTTGTGACAATGAGACCACCACTCGTGTCATGTGTAGCCTGCAACGGATTCGCATATTGATCAATAATATAAAATATACAATGATGTGATCATAACTGAGTAGTTGAAATATTTTGGATGAGCTGGTTAACCCTTATGTTCTGTTCAGAGTCTCTTAGACCTATCATAAAACCTAAATCATAAAGTAATGCATTTTCCTTTTATGCATCAGGTGAAGCGCCAATTTTTTCAAACCAGCTGTCTCGACTTTCCAATACTGCATGACGTTCGAAGCTTCAAACGTCATCAATCATGTGGTATTGTCATTTCGATACAAGCATCGGTACAGTGTGTGATACAATAGTGCTTTGAAAACTGCGTCGAAGCATCGGAGCCCCGGTATCAACCGTCCCATCACTAGCTTTAAGACGGATGTTGTTTGAGTGCAAACATGATGTTGAACCAACATCACATTGTAACATCGATTCAATGGCATTACCATTGTTTTTTTGTTTGTTTGTTTTTTTGTTTTTTGTTTTTTGTTTTTTTTTTAAAAAATTTCAACATTAATTGTGGGTGCAAAAGTCATGTTGATTCAATCCAATTAACATTGATGCATTAACATTTATTTAACATTGTTTCAATGGTTGTTTGCTATCTGGGAGGTCACAATAAAAGAGCTCAAAGTCTATAATCCGCTAAAGTGGCAGAAATGAATCATTTTGCAGAAATGTTTTTCAAATAAGCCTGGGTTGAGAAAATCCATTGTTTGGGAACTGCCATATGGGACAGAATACATGATTAATGTTTCTTAATTGCACTAAACAATCAGTTAACCCTGGCTGTATGTTTTTCTATAGATAGACAGGAAAATATAATATTTGGCCATTTTGTGATTATTGGTAGCAGCCAAAAAAAAAAAACATATCTGTTACTTTTTTGCCCTTTAATTGTCAAATGCTAATATAAAATTGCATATCACATTTATAAATTAACCATGGGCCAACAGATATGCAGCTCTTTAGTTACTGGCATCGACTAAAGAAAAATCAATAGCAGACAAGTACTAGACGGCCAGTACATTACTATAATATCCTCAAACAGCAGTTTACTGTAAGATACGTTGTGTAATGTGGGGTCTGAAACCATACAGAACTCGGTTAAAGGTGGTTAGTGGTAACTGTAACTATTCTAACCATACATGTCGGTTCACCTGTAGAGGCGTTGTGCTCGGGCTCTTTAAGAGGACAGCAGACGAGTGACTGGAGTGGCATTATTTATGTGTGTGAGTGATGACTGAATCATTCTGTGAAGGCCAATAGATGCTTTATTGCCGTCAGGCAGTAGTTTATTTTCCTTCGATTTTAACATGATGCCACTCGATGCTCTTAATGATGGAGCCTCAGATTTATGCACAGATGCCTGATAGAACTGCCCATAAAACATAAAGCTTCTTAAACTAGTCACACTTTGTTTACAAAGTCATGGCATCACAAAATGCTTTTCAAAGTCTGTGAAGTCTCATAACCATAAACGCTTTCATAACAAGTAATTTTACTCTTTAGAAGAATAACACAATAATTGTGGATTTGGCTTCAATGCGAGTCAAGATCATGGATCTGTAGGGCTGGGTGAATATGGGTAGAAATCTTTACTGCCCTAGTACTTCATCACAGTATGCTAATGCCTTTCTAGTGCGAGGGATTCATCAATATGCTGATTGAGGGCTGTTGGGACACTCCAGGCATAGGATGGTTCTGTCTGGAGAGACAGTCGTTTACACCTCAGTGACACATCTGTTCTATTTTGCTTCACATGACATATATGCTTTTAACTACATACTATTTATCTACTACTGTTTTCTAATATGTAACTATGTCATGTTTAGTCTCATCTGACAGCTTATAAACTGAACTGAATGGTAGTGTACTTAATAGAGATATTCAAGTATCCTAATGTACAATCTAGGTGTTGTTTAAACATTCATTGAGGAGAATATGTTTATGTACTTCTCCCCCTCTTGATCACCACCCATTTGCCATATCTTTTGGTTTTCTGTCAGTTGGTTTTGGTATTCCACTCATGTATAACAATGCTTTGCTCAGGGTATAAGAAGGAAAGGTAACTGTTGATCTAGGAGAAAGGCTTTAACCCTGCCACTCCTGCACACCGATGCGTAACCTCTTACTACAAGAAAGGCTTTTTACGGACTCTTCTGCACAGCAGTGCATTATTTGTTTCAACTAATTTTTCTATACAGTATGTTGTTCCATTCTACTGTCTGCAGTCCCTGTACCATGGGCAGGCATTGGGGGGCCTGGCCCACCCTGTGATTCACTAGTGCCCGCTCTGGACGGGCTTGCTGTCTCCCTTCACCTGTTCACCAGCTCCACGTCAAACCAACCACCAGTCCTTGCTTGTTTGCACAATATTTTTATTTATTTATTTAATTTTTTTTTATCAATAGGCCACTGTTATCAAAAGTTATCGTTTTGTATATACATAATTCCTGAATAAAAATAAAAATGTGTTTGGGCTGATTTTTTTTTAAGTAATTTTAAACGTATTTGATTGGTTTGTCGATAGTGAACGCGGAAATATTTGGTTGTTTGCTAAGCATAGCGCTACCGCTTAATGTTAGTTGTAATTTAAAAAATGCTGAGCGTTCTTGTGTGGCAGTGCTATGGATATATGGCGTTTCTTTAATCAAAAACCACCAAAGTTGGCAGGAGAGAGCAGCAGCGATGTAACGTTAGGTGAAAGCCCTGGGTGTCGCAGTTCGCAAGAGAGTGCAGTGCAGTGCAGTGCAGTTTTGCAAAAACGTCTCCAACAAAAATTGCACCGAGATATACCCTATGTCCACTGTTTCAACCACCAATTACATTTGGTGGTCACCCATGCTTTGGCAGCAGAGCAGGCCTTGGTGGACTTTTTCACTACAGTATGTGTAACATGCTTTACAAATTCTGCAGAAAGCCTACCGTTACCATTCTCTACAAGGGAGAGACATTGAAGAGCCTCCTAGACCAATGCTGAACTGGTCATTTTGGCACGGTCTCCGTTATTCTGAGATCATTTGATGACCTTACCACACTGCTCCGAGAAATCAACAGCAGCCCAGCCTATGGAGCAGATGTGCAAGTTGAAGCAGCAGGTTTACTACGGGCCATGTCTGAACCCAGCTTTAAGTTCATTGCAGAGATGGTGCACAAAATCTTATCATATCTCGACCCCCCTAATCTGATGCTACAGGCAGAAAACATGGATCTGTTAACAAGTGTGCAACTTGTAAATTCCGCATGTACGTGTATTGAAAATCTCCGTTCTGAGACGGAATTTGTGACACTCTTGAAGCGTTGCAAGGATGCAACAATAGAGCCTGTGCCAAATAAGAGACAATGCAAACTAAACACATCCTTTGCTATATATGCAGTTGAGGAAAGAATTATATATGAAGATCTCAGCGACGACACAGAGCTACGCAGGATGTATTTCAGTTGTATCGATGCAGTTTGTGGGAAAATAAAGGAACACTTTGGGGAACGCAATTGTGTGCTGATGGATGCGCTCAGATCTCTGGACCCAGAGGAGTCTACTTTCTTGTGTCCAAAGTGAAACCTTTACTGGACCTTACTAATACACCCATTGTGGAATCTGAATACACAGTGGCTCACCAATTCCTAAGCGTGTTAGAACTCTTTTTCCACATTAAAGAACATCCTTACAGAGCATCGCCTTAGCATGCTTCTTCGACACAAGGCCAATTTAATTAAGTTGGCATTTGAAAAGGAGCTAACCAAAAAGTTCCGGGAGGAGTGAAAGAACATTGTTTTAAGAAGATTCCACTCTGTCGCACAACGTCGCCTTCCACTCTACTAATGTGATGAGTAGGCTAAGCCTATTTTATTTTAAGCAGGTCCTTGTCCAGATATTGTGAAAAATTAAATAAAACATATGATATGGTTATATATATTTTTTGAATATACAAATAAGAAATGTAGGAAAGAATGACACTTTTAAATAAAAATAAACCGCCAGTAGGTGGCGACAGGTGATAAGCAGTCTTATTAAGCGAGTCATTGGCTCCGTCCGAAAACCTAGGTAGCTGTCTTGCTGCCTCGCTGTCTTATAAGAGAATGACTTGAACGGCAGCGTTTGTGCATGAAGGTGCCTCACGAAATTGATTTCGGACAGACTTCTGAGGCAGTGTAATAGTTTAATGATCTACAGCAATATAGCGCGAGCTTTGGTGAGAACTAAACAAATATTTAATTATTACAGTAGTAATTTCTTGATAGAAATGATATTAAAATTGAAATATGTTGGTCAAAATCATACATTTATACACAAACTGAGCAGCAAAAGCTACTTTCAGACGCCATCTTTATTTTTCTAGCTCAACTGTCACAGAATGGAAAGCACAGGATTGTGGGATATCAAAGGCAGCTAAGGATACATCTATGTTTCCTTCAAAAATCGATCTGAGGAAGGTATCCAATGAGACAGGAAGTGAAGTTAACATTGGATTCGGACGTGCCTTGATGCCTTACTACCTTGAAATGTGTCCTCAGAAGGCAGCATTTTTCAGTTTTCGGACCTAGCCTCCGAGTTCAATTCATTCAAACTGCTGATTCATCAAGAATGAGGCAGTTGTTTATGAATGGGTCATTGAATCTTTGACTCAACCGATTCGTTCAAAATGCTGAATCCTTCAGTAATGAAAACACAGTTGAGTGCTGCTGTGAGACTGACGTGTTATGGTTCTGCTGTGAGCTTTGAACTATTTTTTGCTGCTGAAACAACAAAAACGGTCAATATTGTGTCTAAAATGTAGTGACTTAATATCAATTACTTGTTTGGTGAACTGTCATATGAAATAAGTGTCACATTTTCAGTCGTGATGGTATTCAGCATTCTCGGTCGTGTGATGTTGCTTAAATTTATCATGTTATAAAAACTCTTTTTTTATCATGTTATAAAAACTTTTTTTTTTTTTTTTACGGCAGTATGTTAACTGAGTTTAACTCACTTTGTGTTTGCTGCGCTCATTTGTTTCGATTTCTCCTCGAGAGGCAGTGCAACTTTGTTAGCGTCATTACATTATACATTATATAGTATGCACTATCGATCGCCATTTAGACTAAATGATGCAGAATCATTATCGCGTTTTGGTGATTGTTATTGGCGTTTTAATCAGGCTAGGCTACTTGTCGGTCGGGCAAGTAAAATTTTCTTTCACTGCTTCAGTATGCTAGGCCCAATCTTTATGACTCCTCTGTTGTATTGCGTCAATGGAGTGGTACGTCAGTTCTTCCTCGTTTTTGTCCATTTAATTCATAATTAATGTTTTTTATGCAATGAGGTTGATCTCATTTGTGCCCCCCTGAAAAAATGAAATGCCCATCTGTGAATTTGTGTCTGGTGCCGGGCAATGTTCCCTCTAATTTTTTTTCTCGCTGAGCAAAACTTTTCTCTGTTGAGCGCACATTTTGGCCACCTGAGCAAAAACATACTTTATATCAGACCTGTACAATGAACATAAACACACACACACAAAAAAATGGTTTTATCATGCAACTGTAACATTAAACTTTAATGTGCCATTTCTATTTTATTTAACCCTTGATGTAACTTAGTGATTTATTAAATAATATGTTTGAAAACAAGCAGTTCAGTCACTAAATTAAGCACATTTTAGGTTACTTGAGATTTTTTCACATTGCTGTATTAACTGTACCAGTCTTTACCAAGAAATTCTATTAAAAAATAATTTCTGTCCTCCTGCAGGACAGTTCAATTCTTTCTAATAATATAATATGAGCAGTTACAATGATGTTTTGGAACAACCATAATGTGTTTTTTGTACAGTCAATTATTAGCAACAGACAGTGTTAAACCATCAAAATTACAAGTTTATTGCTTATGAATTTCCCAGATTTTGAGGTTAAGATTTTTTGTGGCAAGGAGCCCTAAACAATCCCCTTGTGTGATCAATTTTTTATTAGGCTTACATTATAATATAATAAAATATAATATAATATTTAAGTATTTAAACTGATATACAGTATTATATCAGATTAAATGCTTCCATTTGTTTTAATATATTATATAGTGAAAACAAACTGAAGCATTTAAACAGATCTGATAGCTAAATATTTTTACGAAAAGTGAACGTTAACTCGGTTTATAGTTATCTAAACATCCCTGAAACCCACACCACACACAATAATCTATTTAAACTGAGGTATATCACTGATGTATTTTGAGTTTGCAAGCTACACCTGTGGTGGGTGTGTGATTGTAAATGTCTCTGAGTTTTGTTAGCATTCTCTGCCCATCATCCGTTATTTCCACCACTTTTCATTAAAACATGGCGTTTTATTTAACATTTCTTTTCGTTTCGCGTTGCCTCTCGTGTTGAGGTATTTAGTCCGCAAACATTACAGTATTCTTACCGCGACTGATTTGGCTCAGGGCCAGCCAGCTCACACGCGCTCAATCGTTCTCTTTCTATGGAACCTGTAAACCGCATTCACCCGGTTCCAACTCTATAGCGACAATAACACTATAGCGGTTGTCCAGAGCACTGCAATTATTTCTCAGTTAAACTACTACAATCATTTTCATGCCTGTTCTCTGCGTGGCACTTATTTCTTCTGCGCGGCCGCAGTTTCAGAAGTGCGCGGCCGCGCACGCGCGCAGCTTAGAGGGAACATTGGTGCCGGGTCTGACTGTCTGTATATTTAATTATGTCATTTATGTCATATTTAATAACTATGTCATGTAACTTAATAAACTTTGCCTGCTTTAAAGGTTTTGAGAATCTTTACTTTTATCACTGATTATGGGGGCTTTCACACTGGCAGTTTAGTTCGAAATCGCTAATGTGAAAGCTGTCGTGCAAACCAGGGTGCACACTGGGTACCAAACCCGAGACTACCTGAAGGAGGTGGTACCTGAATATGCACTCGAACTGTGCCGCAGTTCATGTGAATATGAAAGCAACATGGACTCGGGTGCGCAATTGTTCAGGAAGTAATGTAACCTGCGCATGCGTTTTCACCGACTGTAATGTAGGGGAGCGCGGGGCACAAACTAACGTGGGGTTAGTTGTAACACGCATGGTTTAAATACTTCCACACATGCTAGCATGAAGAAACTTAGTAGGCCTACTAGTTGCCATATCGACAATATATAGAGAAAAAATTGCGCCAAAATTCATAAATATTTGGAAGCTATCATTGAACATTTATTTAACAATAGCAAAAGTAAATTTCTTAAGCTAATTTTTTCATCTATATTTTTGTGTTTATTTAAAATTAGACAAATCTGATATTATTTTAAACTTCAATCTGTTTTTTTAGCAGTTTGATGTAGTTCTTTAATGCTTCACTAACTATCAGAAGACACTAACCAGGTTTAAAGTCCAGTTGCGCAGATAGGGTTCGTTGTAACACTGTGTTACAATGTGCCCCGCTATGCTATTCTCTACAGTTACGATATAACTGGCATAATCAACTTTTATGAATGTCGAGAAACCATGGAAAAAAGGTGAATAAAGACTGAGAGGAAGAACCTGAACGTTCAGAAAATATTATTTCAAGAAATTTACAGCATTTGTACTGGCTCGTCTATTTATCTCATGTTCTGTGAGAGTGTTCACTGTCAAACCACAAAATTATTTAAATTTGAATTTCTAAAAAAATGCCATTATTTTATATAAAAAAAATAATAATTGTCTTTTATTGACAAAATATTTTAGTTTGTCATGAATATTTTTTTAATTAAATCAGATAACATTTTAGTTGTCATATGGTCATGTTACAACGTGCCCCATCACTGTTACAATGTGCCCCACCTATGGGGCATGTTGTCACACTTCCCTTCCCTTCTTTCGGGGTAAAAAAAAAGAAAAAAGTACACTGTATTAATGAAACAAAGCCACATATTTGTATCAGACATGTGTGAAATTAATGTGGAACAAAAGAATTCTCTGAACCCCACATTTACACAAACTGAGAAAGTCAAAAAGCGTTAGGTTGTGCCCCGCTCTCCCCTATTTACTAAAATAAAACAAATGTAAGGGATGATAGTGTTGATGATTTACCTTGGATTCGAGCAGGAGTGAGCCTGCATTGTATTCGCACTTTGTTTATAGCGAGCTATAACTTTAGAGAAATGACAAATAACGTTAATGCAGTAAATGTTTTAAATTGGGAGCACGGAGAAAACTTTATACGACGATCAGATGGTCTCATATCGTCATTGTTAACGGCCGTAACTGGTATAAGAAGTGGCCAGAGGAAACCTATCGGACTGTCAGGAGTTGGAGCATGTAGAGCAGTGGTTCTCAACCTTTTTTGGGCCAACACCCCCCTGTCCATTATCCAGGTCCTTTACTGCCCCCCAAACACCATTAGCCTACATCATGAATCCATTTTCCAAGCCGTGTTTTTGTCTTATCCTGAATCACTATGACACACCTATAATAAGAGTTTGTATTGTATATTTAAATTGGGACTATTAGACTGGTTCGAGTCAGCACCGCTGCAGAGTACAGAACAAGACGCCTGCAATTTTGATTATTTACCGCTAGAGCTCCAAAAGTTACGGACTGCAGCTTTCATAATTAAAAAGCATGTCACTGAAAGCCAAATAACAGATTTGATTTGACTGAACAGTGGCAGGCAGCCGGTACAAGCTGGAACCGGAACCTCCGAAATCTGATCCGGCACCTCATTTGGGGGATCCCCCTCTCATATAACACCAAAAGTGGTCCATGCCGGGTTTTGTGTTTTCCAACACATAAGCAACATATAAAGCAGTGGCTGTCAAACTTTTTTTTTAAAGAACTACTTTTTTTTTTTTTTTTAAATTGACGCGACCAAACCAAGTCAAGCATAAGAATACTAAAATATATAATATACATAAACAGAACAAGAATAAAAACTTGTAAGTAGCTATAAACAAGCCCAACGAAATAATTTGAAGCGAAACTGAAAGTAAAAACCGGCGTTCTCAAGCAGCCTCTCTTGTTCAGCACGAATTCAAATGTTTCCATATTAGCAATGTATTTGGATGCTGAACTTGTATTTATTGTGTCAAATAGTATTTGTACTTCACTCCCGTTTCAATATCAACGAAAAAAATCATTATCTTCAAATGAGCAAAAAATGTATTTGGCAGGACCAGTTTCAGCGGCGGTCACGCTGAACGGCACAGATATTACGTAGTATGTAAAATGAGCAGTGTATTTTTTTATATGTTTGGCTGACGGTATTTTATTTTGATAATGAACAGGCTGTGATGTCAAGTTTGCAATGAATATGTTGAGTGCGCACGCGAGGCGCCGGCGCGATCACTTCAACTGTTTCCTTATACCAGCAGAAACAACTTAAATACTCCGTAATTTACAGATATGAGTAAGACATTATTCGATACTGCGAAGTTTACTTTTATACACTCACACTAAAAACAGAACATTATGCTTTTGCAAAATAAAGAAAACAGGATGCGCTTTTTGCCATCTCGGTTTCCTTTCCTTGAACTTGTTTGTGGAGCGCCGCGCCTCACAAAAAATGAATCAAACTCAGCAGTATAGGCTACTATTGGGCACAGTTTTTTCTTTCGCTTTGTTAATCAATTAAGTCAAATATATTTTGTTTATTTATTCATTTTAGACTATGCTTTTATGAAAATGCCAATCCATTTTTTAAGTCTCGTGACACAGGGTTTGAAAACCTGTGATATAAAGAATACATATAAATTATATAATTACATATAAACTTCGATGACGATGTTTTCTGAAACTTAAGCGTGCAAGTTGCATGTTTTGCATTATGAAGGGAACTTGTGACTACAGAGAGAGCTATTTGTGTTGTTGGATATCGTTTTATTGAAATGCTGTGAGGAGACGCAGAAGAACTGATGAAATACTGGTTAAACAAGTATATGCCCATACACTGGCAGTTTCCACATGAACGCGCTCGCGCACAAAATAACTACGAGTTTAAACATCTGATTTCTATGTCGAGGGCTGTTTGTCAGACTTTGTTGGGCCTAATACATAATGCCATGGTGTTTTACGCACAAATGGTCATTACACACCATGAGTATGCCAGTGGTTTCCATCACCTTAACGCGCATTTGAACTAACGCAAAACTCAAGATAATCTGCGTCTGCCTATTGAATTTCTTTGATAATTCTGGACAGTAAAAACGACCATAGGCTGCTATACGGTCATTTCAGCGCTAATGTGTGCACTTAGGATTTATTACGCATTTAGGAGAGTATTGCAAGAAGCTGCTTACATTAATCTTACTTTAGAAAAAAAATAAAAATGCAATCATGATTTTTCATAACAATTATGTTAATTATAGGCTTAAATACCTTGGTATCAGCTTAATGTTATCATCAATGGTATAATTAATTCAATTCAAATGTATTTGGTTTGTCATGATTAATTTGTGTCCATAATAAGTAAAATAAAAAAAATAAAAAAAAATCTTCTAACAAGAATAAACACATATGAACAATTATTAAATTATTAATGTATTATTAATTATTTTTAACTAAATTATTACCTAAATTACCTAAATGTGATTACAGAATATATTTAAATTAATTATCCATCAAATTGTCGTTTTTCTCCTTACAGTCTTGCGAGTTAACAATAATGCCCAGTAAATTACTTTGTGAACAAAGAAAACATTTTGGCATTAGGCATTAAAAATGTAAAAGTTTTACCTCACAAATAGAATTTAGTTTCATTCATTTTAAAATTCGTCACCAGAGTGAATGGGAACATGATTTATTGAAAATATTTGAAAATATAAGTGGTTCTTAAGTCAATACTTTTTTAATGGCTTGTCAACTTTCCATTCCTCCACTGCGTGGTTCTAGTCAGCGCTGGATTCAAGCCACCACCGGATTGTTGTCAGCGCGAAACACATTTTTGTGCACGTGAAATCATGTCAGCGCTTGAGCGCTGGTCTATGACTGGAAAAATAATCGTTGCAAAAGAAACGATACATAGCCTAGCTGACATGTTGTGTTAAACTGGCAGATTTTATAATGTTGTAGGCAATTCTTTTGCAAGTAATTACACGTTTAATCTTGTCTTGCCTGGATCTTTGGTGTAAACTCGTGAACGCCCCCCTTTTAAAAATCTTGCTTCCAACGCCCCCCGTTGTTCTCCGAACGCCCCCCGTTGAGAAACACTAATGTAGAGGGTGTAACGTTAGGTGAAGAAGACTGGAATTATTTTAAATCAGTTTTGTTAAACAAGATAACTTTGTGATTTGTATTTTAGAAAATGTATAATTTAATAAGTTGTGATGACACTATTGGATGCGAACTGAACTTAGTTGAATGATGACATCACCGTTTACTCTAGTATTGATATAGATAAATTAACTAAATTAATAACTATTGATTCTTACATCGCAATGAATCAATACTGAATTTACTTAAGATGGATACTGACACCATTTTCTTTAAGAGCTGCTGTGCAGCCAAAATTATATACCAATTATCACTGTAAAGCTGCTTTGACACAATCTGCATTGTAAAAAGCGCTATATAAATAAAGGTGACTTGACTTGACATAGAGGAGATCGGTAATGGTGAAGTCTCTGTCTGCCGTTACTTCACCTGGATGAAGGTAATCCAGGAACCCTGAATTTGCAGTTATGAATTTATCACAACGCCAGGTTTAGAAACACTAAAACTTTCAGCAAGATCACCCTGCAATAAATTAAGACGCAGTTCCATCAGAATCATCAGGAGCTGATCCCAAGTGTGTAGCTGGAAGCTGTTGGTGTATGTATTGGTTCGGCGACTGAATGAATGGTGGTTGTTTCTCAGCAGAGTTGTGTACAATGGCGCCGGCTCAACGCATTGTGTTATCATATCAGATGTAGGTGGCTTCAGATTGAGATGTGATTTTGAAGTGTAGTTGTGGTCAGAGACAGATCCTCCCAGTGTGTTTCTGCATCACAATTCAGGGCATGTGGATGTGATCATCCTCACAGTTGTCCACTGCATCACTGATGCTCATCGATGCATCTGTGGAAATAATATAACCATAAACATATTTTTACATTAGTAATTAATTATTCATCATGAGAATTAATATAAGATTGCACCCATAGTTTAACAGAACAGTGTGAGAGATGCATTAAAAATGAGACAGTATATACACAATCACTAACTCTAGTGTTAATACTTAAGTCAATATCAATATGAGAGATGTAGCTAGTTGGCCTGCTATCATCTGCAATCTCTGTAATTTACAGGAATAATGTAAGTAAGCTATTGTTAGACTATAATGTACCATAATCCTATCGTAAATATGTACCATTGTACTATCTTACATATGAAATATATAGGTGGCAATTGTAATAATGCAAGGTTCGTTGTATTTTGTGAACTGTTCGTTACTGATCTTAACTGTATTCACGGAACGGACTTCACAAATCTAACGCTAGCTAAGTTAGCTTACCTGAATCCGACAACCTGTTCAGCACCCGCCGTGACTTCTTTACTGGAACATCGTAGCCGAGACATTTCTCGGAGTAAAGTATTCGTCAGTCAGCTTCCCGTCCATGAAATTTTACGAACACACGTAAGGGCGCTTGGGTGGGCACTTCAAGTTTAGCGCCTTCAGCCATTGCCTCAGGTGCTCCTCGTCTTAAGGTGGTGGGTGTAAATTGTAAAGTGCACCGCAACACTCCGACTGCTTCACATTGTATTCGTAACATCGTTGATGCAACTGATCTCTCTTCTTAATCTAATTGTTATGACAGCCCCTAACTGAGCATATAATACTCATCTACCATTACAGCTATACGCTAGCAACTACTAGCTTAGGTCCCTCAACCGGAAGTAAGATGACAAAATGAACGTAAGCGCCGCCCTTGTTGTCGCGGAAAATAAGGTGAATCTAAACATTCAGGTTAAATCCTACATTTTTCGGTCCGTGTACAATCAGGGTCCGTAAGGTCCGTGTACTTTTGCTTCCATTCCTTTTTCGTTTTTAACCACGTCAAGAAAACAAAAAACAAACGGTTGTTGTATTTTTAAATGCTATGATTAAATGACCAATAAAGATATGCAGACAAGCAGGTCAGGCCGAATATGAAGACAATGCAACGTTCAGCATTTTCCACTTATAGATAACCATTATAAACGCTTAACATTATATTGTCCTTCCATTCCCAGATAGCAAACAGACGTCGATTCAACGTTATTTTTGGTTGTAAAGATCAGTATCAGTCGCCGATCAAATTCAGTGTTGATTCAACGTTCACTGTTTGATCGGTACATCAGAACGTTATTACGTCGAAAATATAACATCGATTCAATGTCGAAATGAGGTTGTTTCATCAACACATAGCTACGCCGAAGCATATGATCGAAATCATAACGTCTAATATATGTTGAAACTTGGTTAGAGGAATCGGACATTGCAAGCACTATAAATCCCTTTTCGGACCGAATAGGACGTGCATGTCTTTTGACTTATTTATTGATATAATTTTAATTCATTATAAAAAACCCAATTTAAGTAAATTAAACAAGTTTATAGCATTGGCTATTTATAATAAATCCACATAAATGAGCAAGCGAAATCTAGCAGGCTCTTACTCTGACACTGATAAAATGAGCAGTCCTCAAAGTTTCTGTGATTTTTTTTTGTCCGATGCCATCCATTTTAAAATTAAATGAAAGCATAGCCTACCGAAGATTGCTCAAACGGTATCGCAGGCAGGTCATAAAACACACGAGAAGGAGCGTTAATGAAAACCATAAATGCAACATACTGTATGTGAAACTGTTAATATTATATGAAGACTTAAGATGCAAAAGCCTCTAAGTGCCGTCTGAAATTTTCTTCTAAAATGAGTTTGAATTTTATCAAGCTCGTAGGTTCAGTAATTTCACTTGAATGGCAATTAATAGGTCCTTTTCATTGCCATTAAAGTGAAATAACTGAACATAAACATATAAGCTTGATAAAAATGCTCATTTTATAAGAAAATTTCAGATGGCACTTAGAGGCCGCTTCGAGCGCCGCTCTCGAGCCGCCCGCTTCCCGCTTCCCGCTTCCGGCCGCCTCTCAGAGCGTCTCCTGCCGCCATCCGGCGCCGTTCAAAGAGCTTTTCCCGCGGCTTAACGCCGCTTTCTAAAAGAGCTTTCCCAGCGGCTCTCGCTGCTCTAAAAGAGCTACAATCGCCGTTTTCACGGCGGCGGCGTTGCCTCAATGCCGCGCCACAACTGTGGCACATGCAGAGCCTCGCTCCGCGGATCTTCACTCTCTAACAGCTGTTCACCGCGCCGCCCTCGTGCCTCTCAGCATCTGAGAGCATTCAGCTTATTCCCTGCCGTCTTCCGTCAGGTGAGTACAGAGCTTATTTTTCTCTACTTTCTCGCTGGCGTTTGCTTCAAATGCCGTCTCCGAACGCGTTATTTGCCGGGTCCTCCCCCGCAAACCGCGCTCGTTGAGGATGCAAGCTCTCGCTCTCTCAGCTGAATTTGACATGATGCTCTCCCCTGACTTAGGCGAGACTCGTGATACATTTTCTATCTGAGTGAGTTTATTTCTCCTTATCTCTATGTGCGTCGCTCGCCGGTCCCTCCCCCGCGAGCCGCGTTAATTCAGATATATGACATGTCTTTCTTCCCTAGCTTGGGTGAGAAACATGTTATATGCTTAATTTAATGGAGCATCTTTCTGCTGTTTGTACTGAGTCTTCTCTATGCGTTGTTCGCCGGTTCTGCCCGCGAGCCGCGTTTATTGAGAAATATAACATGTCACTCTCTCCCTCTTGGGTGACACCCATGTTATAAACATTCAGTTTATATAGCAGATTTTTGCAGAAGTTAACAATCTCTCAGCTGAATTTGACATGATGCTCTTGACTTAGGCGAGACTCATGATACATTTTCTATTTGTGTGAGTGTATTTTTCCTTATCTCAATGCGCGTCGCTCGCCGGTCCCGCCCCGCAAGCCGCGTCGATTGAGAAATATAACGTGACCTTCTCCCCCAACTCGGGCGAGAAACATGTTTTTATACTCTATTAATAGAGCTGATTCTGCTGTTTGCGCTGAGTTTTTCTATGCGTTGCTTGCCGGTTCTGCCCCGCAAGCCGCGTCGATTGAGAAATATAACGTGACGTTCTCCCCCGACTCGGGCGAGAAACATGTTTTTATACTGTATTAATGGAGCTGATTCTGCTGTTTGCGCTGAGTTTCTCTATGCGTTGCTTGCCGGTTCCGCCCCGCAAGCCGCATTCATTGAGAAATATAACATGTCGCTCTCCCCCTGTCTCGGGTGAGACATATGTTATATTTATGTATATATACAGTTGATACAGCGTATTTCTGCCGAGTTTGCTGAATTTCTCAGCGCGTTGCTTGCCGGTTCTGCCCTGCAAGCGTCCTTTGAGAAATATAATGACACTCTCACCTGTCTTAGGTGAGACCTATGTTATTTATATTCAGCATATCAGTTGATGTAGCATATTTATTCCAGTCTCTCTGCGTGTCGTTTGCCGGCCCTGCCCCTGCAAGCCACGTTCATGAGGATGTATGCGCTCACTGAAAGCGAGCTCAATGCTCACTTGTGCTTGGTGGAACTAACATGCTCATTATGCTGGACCTCTGTTCATGTGACTTGCTGGCTCTGCCCTGCAAGCCATGTTCATTGAGGTAGAGCGGTCTCACTTCCGACACCGCTCTGTGGAATATATCTTGATGCTCTCCCCTGACTCAGGTGGAACACATGTATATTTTCCAAGAAGCATATGTCTGTTTACTGAGTTTCTCAGCGTGTCGTTTGCCGGTTTCACCCCGCAAGCCACGTTCATGAGGATGCATGAGCATTTCTAAAAACTAGCCGGTGTGCAGGCCCCCCTTCCAGCGGCCCGCCAACCGGCACCATTCAACCCCTTGTCACGCGGGCCTGGCAGGCCATCCCCGGAGTATCAAGTGGGTTCTGGGGATGATATCTCAAGGCTACTCGCTCCAGTTTGCTCGCAGACCCCTGCGTTTTTGCGGGGTGCTTCCCACTTCAGTAAACACGGACGACACTTACGTCCTCCGAGCCGAAGTGATGTCTCTGTTCGAGAAGGGGCCTATAGAAATGGTCTCCCCTCAGAGAGCGATTTACAGCCATTACTTCCTCATTCCCTAGAGTGATGGCGGTCTTAGATCCATCTTAGACCTCAGACTCCTGAACCTTTCCCTCATGAGATGGAAGTTCAAGATGTTAACGCTGAAGCAGATCCTCGCGCAGGTTTGCCCCGGGGACTGGTTCTGCTTGCTGGACCTGAAAAATGCATACTTTCACATCCAGATAGCCCCCCATCTCAGGCGATTCTTGAGATTCGCATTCGAAGGCGTGGCTTGCCAATATATGGTCCTTCCATTCGGGCTGTCCCTAGCTCCTCGCACTTTTACCAAGTGCATGAACGTGGCGCTTTCCCCACTGAGACAGTTGGGAATCCGGGTTCTCAATTTTCTCAACGACTGGCTCATCCTAGCCCAGTCACGAGCTGAGCTGGAGCATCACAGATCCGTGCTACTCAGCCACATGGAGTGTCTGGGTCTCAGGGTCAACCTTGCCAAGAGCTCACTGCTCCCCAGCTAACGTATAATGTTCCTGGGTGCAGTCTTCGACTCAGCCCGTATGACGGCTGTAGTATTGCCAGAGCGCGCTCTGGCCATTCAGCAGCTCGCGGCATTGGTCAGGAACAGAGCCTATCTCCCTCTGAAGTACTTCCAGAGGATGCTAGGGCTGATGGCTTCCGCCTTCCCGGTTCTGCAGCTCGGCCTTCTTCGGATGCGGCCTTTGCAATACTGGTTGAAGTTCCGGGTCCCTCCTCACGCCTGGCGGCACGGCCGCCTGCGTCTCTGGGTCAATCAGGCCTGTTAGACAGCTCTGAAACCCTGGATGAACCCTGTATGGTTCAGTCAAGGTGTACCCCTATAGGCGGTGTTCAGAAGAACGGTGCTCTCAACAGATGCACCCAACACAGGTTGGGGTGCTCTTTGCAAGGGCAGACCGGCCTTCGGCTCGTGGTCTCATGAAGAAGCCATCTGCACATCAACTGCCTCGATGTTGGCAGTGATTCGAGCCCTTCGCGCCTTTTAGACACACCTGACGGGACGCAACGTCTTAAGTCCAGTCGGACAGCATGACAATGGTGTCATACATAAATCACCAGGGTGGTCTTTCGTCCAGCCGCTTATGCGCTCTGGCGAAGCGTCTTCTGGAATGGGCATTACCGAGGTTTCAGTCACTCAGAGTGACTCACACAACGGGAGAACAAACTTGGGAGCAGATATGCTATCCGGAGCAATATCCCCTCAGACGAGTGGATGCTCCACCCCCAGACGGTTCTCACGATCTGGGAGTTCTTCGGGAAGGCAGAGGTAGACCTCTTCGCCTCAGAAGACAACTCTCACTGCCCAATTTATTTCTCGAAGGAGGACATTGCGCTGGCTCACGTCTGGCCCAGCACCCTCCTTTACGCTTTTCCCCCGATTGCTCTGATCTTGCAGATCATCAGATGAATCAGGGAAGACAAGCACAGAGTCCTCCTGGTGGCCCTGCTCTAGAGGAGCCAAGTTTGGTCCTCAGAGCTGTTCAGGCTTTCCACGAAAGCCCCGTGGCCGATCCCCCTGAGACGGGACCTCCTCTCTCAGGCGAACAGGACGATTTGGCATCCCCAGCCAGAACTCTGGGCTCTGCACCTCTGGTCCCTCGACGGGAGCCTGCTAACCTCCCTAGGGACGTGCTGAATACCATTTCTCAGGCGAGAGCTCCGTCCATGAGACGCCTCTACGCCCAGAAATGGTCGGTCTTTGTTGACTGGTGTTCTACACGCAACATAGACCCAGTGGAGTGTGACGTATCTCCGATACTGTCTTTTCTCCAGGAGCGTTTGAGTCTGGGTCGCACACCTTCAACGCTCAAAGTTTACATAGCAGCCATTGCAGCGTTTCACGCTCCTATTGCTGGCCAGTCAGTGGGACAAAACAACCTCCTGGTGCGTTTCTTGAGAGGTTCTAGGCGATTAAATCCTCCTCGTCCTCTCACTGTTCCCACCTGGGACCTCTCTTTGGTCCTCAGAGCTCTTAAAGGGCCTCCCTTTGAGCCACTGCGTTCAGCTGACCTCAGGCCCCTGACGCTCAAAACCGCTCTGCTACTTGCACTAGCATCGGTTAAGCGAGTTGGTGACTTGCAGGCCCTCTCCGTGAGCCCTGCATGCCTTGAGTTCGGGCCCAACGACTCAAGTCGTTTTGAAACCTAGGCATGGCTACGTCCCTAAGGTGCTCTTGACTCCATTCAGAGCATGGGTCATTTCCCTCTCAGTGCTTCCTCCCTCGTCGGACAAGCGAGAGCTGGAATTGCTCTGCCCCGTCAGGGCATTAAGGACCTACGTTGAGCGATCACAGCCTTTCCGGCAATCCGATCAGCTCTTTATCTGCTTTGGTGGCTTCAACTGCCCCATAGGAGTTAGAGCCCACTCCACTAGAGGAATGGCTTCCTCTTGGTCCTGGTTTAGTGGAGTTTTGATTAAAGACATCTGTGAGGCAGCCGGCTGGTCCTCGCAGTCCACTTTTGTCAGATTTTATCATTTGGATGTCCCGACCTTACAAGCTCGGTCATCTCGGTATGATCCAGCGGCCTCTATTGAGCTCCGCTTCATGCCACTCTGGGAGTTACCTCCCCTTTTGGTAGTGTAACAAGGGTTCGACGGCTCCAGCCTTCTCACTTGTCCTCTGGTTCCCTCGCGGTGTCCAAGACAAGTCCAGTCGTTCCCTGCCGTGGCACGGCGCGGTTGAATTCGTTCCCCATACGCAGTACGAGGCTTCAGTAACGGGGAAAAAGGAGACCTTTCCCCATACGCAGTACTCGTTCCGTATCTCAGGAAACCGAGGTTACGTTAGTAACCGAGTACGTTATGGCTGTACTATGCTCTTGTTACCAGATGAGATGTAATCTCTAGCGTTTGGAGCTGTGATTCTTCAGGACAAGATGCCATTCACACTTGATACATGAAGATGGTGAGTCACAAATCAAGAGACTGACTCAAGCTTTCATCCTTATGAACTCACCCATATATGTAGGGATGGGTACCGAAACCTGGTATTAAACAGGCCCCGGGGCTAGATTATGAAAGACCAGAGTATCGATAAGCTTGAACATTATTGGTTCTGCCGTCGGTACTGGAGAAATTACATGCACTATTCATTATTGCTATATAGATGTTAGGGCTGGGGAAAAAAATCGATTCACGTAACTATCGCAAATTGTTTACGATTTAAAAAAAAATAAAAAAATTTTTATTCCACAATCAATAATTCATATGAAATTTCTCTATTGTAGTCCTTGCGTATAGACGAGGTGGACGGAAGTTGCCCACTCTTGTGTCGTTATCAATGCTTGTCACGTGACGTAAACCAGTCCTGCTGTTAACGAGCAGAATTATTGAAAGAAAGAAACAACAACAGAAAAAGAGAAAAACTTCCAGCCACAGCCTTAGATGAAATCAACCAAAGATAAAAGAAGACATTAAAGGGTTAGTTCACCCAAAAATTAAAATTATCCCATGATTTACTCACCCTCAAGCCATCAAGCATAGGTGTATACGACTTTCTTCTTTCTGATGAACTCAATCAGAGATATATTTAAAAATGTCCTGCACTACAAAAAAAGATTTTCTTACTTAGTATTTTTGTATTGTTTATATTCCAAATATCTAGAAATTGTTAAATCAAGATGCTTTTTCTAGATAATTAAAATTACATAAAATATTTCTTGTTTTCGGGGGGGGGGGGGGGGAGTTTTGCTTAAAACAAGCAAAATTATCTGCCAATGGGTTAAGAAAAATCTTGTTTCTGTTTGAAATCCCAAGATGAAATTCAAAAATCTAAAATCTGATACAGTTGCCGATGGATATTGCCGCACCTATTGTGGGCAGCCTATAACGCATCTTGATTGAGACAGACTGCCTCAAAGCTCTTGTGTGCTGTGATGTATGGGATATCTGTGATCACATAAACAGTAACATCTTCTCAGCATGTTTAATAATAGAACCCATTATAATCAGTGATATTGTCTACACTAGATGAGGAGTGACCCAACACAACAAATTCCTGACAGTGAGCGGGTTCCCTGTTCTATTTTTGACATAGACCAAGTGCTTTGCAACAGTCGGTCAGCTTTTAGCTGTTGAGGCGCGACACAAAAAAAGTCATGTCTGGTGTAGACATGGTGTTAGTTGTTGTTTAGAGTTGTTTAATCCTCCTCTGCTGAGATCTTGAGAGATTTAATGTCTTTTATCTTCAGTTGATTTCATCTATAAAGCAATGTTAATTATGTTCTTAATTTGTATATAATAAAAAGAACCGATAAGAATACCGCTGAAGTACCCGATCAATAAGTAACAGTAGCAATACCGTTAGAACTGTAAGATACTTATCCCTACCCATACGACATAATTTCTATGAGTCACATGAAATAACTTCTTAAAGTGCATATTGCAGGTTAAAATTTTTTTTCGAGATTAATATATAACCTCGTAAAAAAAATACCATATAAAAAGGTACTGCAGGATTTAAAAATGTTTTGCAGGGCACGAATTAAGTGACGGTCTCTGTAAAAAAAAAAAAACAACGTTTTTTTTTCAGCGTCGCGTCATTTTACGTCGTTCGCCGAGCTCTGTGTTGACTCATTGCAGAGTAGGTTGATATTCAGTGACAGCGGTCGTGAATCAGTGTGTTTTCGGTAGTTTTTGTATTCTGTTTATCATCGTCATGGTAAATTATTGTGTTTGTGGAGGCTGCACAAACTCCAGACTGTCAGGACATCAAGTCCAGAGGTTTACTAACAAGAAAAAGGACGCTGCTATCTTCCGTGCCGGGGTGTGTTTTGTGCAGGTGAAGAGACGGACTTCACTTCTGCATCTGCTTCGAAAAACACATTCACTTTAGACCGGAGGATTATCATCCTGGTGATATGATGGAGTTCAACATTGTAATACTACTGTAAATGACACACACGATGCTTCTTCGTGTAGCAGATCTCATTCTGTACATAAGGAAGTTACTCTGGAAACAACAGGCCAGCTCCAAAACAGTATTTATTGATCTGGAAAAACATGGGACACTTGATCAGTGAAACATCAGTTGCACTAAATTCTTCCATTAACACAACTATGACTGGAAGAAGGGAGAGAGAAAAAATGCGTCCTGCCTCGTCAGCGTCCACTCGCGCTCTGAGGCTGATGTTACAACAATTTGTTTAACATTGAGTAATGCATTTAACCCATAAAATAAAGAATTCAAAATAAAATGACATAATATATCACTGTGTCAATTGTTGTCTCAGTTTGTATTATTAACAATGAATGATGCATAAAATGAATGTAAACATTCTCCCAAAGCATCACACACATTCACAATGACACTATAGAAGTGAAATCAGTGCATTACACAAATGCAAAGCAATTAGATGCATTATAGAAAAAGGGGATAGAAAAATAGTATTAATAATATATTCAAATTTAGTCCATAACATTATAAACCAAATTACACAAATTCTATAATTTTATACAGTGAGTTAACATACCTGGAAAAACATGGGACACTTGATCAGTGAAACATCAGTTGCGCTAAATTCTTCCATTAACACTGTGCACAAACCAAGAGTTAATTAGCTCCATGTGCGTCAGGCAAGAGTTGCATAAAACTCGCATAAATTGATCAATGCACAAAAATACATTTGTAAAACAAACTCAGAACACATTTCGTTTTATATTTCATGAACTTTGACCAAATAAATAACTTTAAACATACCAACTATGACTGGAAGAAGGGAGAGAGAAAAAATGCGTCCTGCCTCGTCAGCGTCCACTCGCGCTCTGAGGCTGACGCAACTCACATACTCCCAATCCATGGGTTTCAAAGACGTCACTTCCGCTATGCCCGCCGCCATATTTGTGTCCGGTCACAGCTGCGCGCTCTGTTTAAGTCTATGGTGACAGCAGCTACAACTACCAGATGAAGGCCAACAAAACACTCTCAGAAGGGTCACAACAAATTTACAATATGTCTGGGATATGTGGTGCTGTTAGCCGTTTTAACAGTCGTCAGAACTACAAATTTATTTGATCCCAAAGGAGTTAGATCGGCGGAATTATTGGCTTCATTCAGAAAGGACCACACCACTGGCAGCCAAACAGCAACGCACAACATTAATAACTGCTGGGACTGTAATTTACATAACTTTATAACGAGAACACTATTGTAATAAAATGTTGTAAATTCTCTATGTTGTTGTTTCAGCTGATCAGCTCTGTGGGATGATCATATAGCTTCAGCGCGAGCGCTCAAAAAGTAAGACAAAACATTAATATGATTGGGACTGTCTTCTTATAAATTATTATAATCGTATACTTGTAACATAACGTTGTGAATTTTGGGCTTATTTGCTGTGTTTCGGAGTTCCATGACGTTACTTCAGTTCATATATGCGTGATTTTGTGCAAATACTAGTTGTAGTATTATTTTCATTTTGTATAAATATCTGAATTATTTTATATAGGATGTGTTCCGTTGAATTAATTAACTTTCAATTCATGAGTTTTTATTCTCTTCAACTTCAGCGTGCGCAGCTCAAACAGCAATGATTAAGTCATTAAAATGTTTACAGTAATATTAAAACTTTAATATTTTTTTTTAAAAAATGAATGCATTATTTTTAATAACTAGCTCTTATATTGTTCTCGTATTATATTCAGCAACACATAGTTTGATTAATAATAAGGATCACGAACAATAACAGATTTTTTTCTCAAAACATCTCTTTTTGATAACAGTATTATTTGAGCTGCACGCGAACACCCGTAAAATGAAGCACTTTGCTAGAAGGTTAATTAACTCAAAGGAACACATCCTATATAGGGTAATTCATATATATTTATACAAGACATAAAATTACAACTTATATTTGCACAAAATCATGCACGCATGTACTTGAACTAAGTAATGTAGTCAGCTCGTGTCGTGAATTTGTTAATCCTGTAATAACACGCCGAAACACAGCAACTAGAATTCACAATATTTTAATACAATATTGTATACAATTATAATGTTATGTAAATGACAGTCCCAGCAGTTATTAATGTTGTGCGTTGCTGTTTGGCTGCCAGTGGCGTGGTCCTTTCTGAATGAAGCCAATAATTCCGCCGATCTAACTACTTTGGGATCAAATAAATTTGTAGTTCTGATGACTGTTGAAACGGCTAACAGCACCACATATCCCAGACATATTGTAAATTTGTTGTGAACCTTCTGAGAGTGTTTTGTTGGCCTTCCTCTGGTAGTTGTAGCTGCTGTCACCATAGACTTAAACAGAACGCGCAGCTGTGACCGGACACAAATATGGCGGCGATAGAATACAGTGACGTCACATGAAACCCATGGATAGGAATAGTGCGCAACACAGACAAGCGTCCCATACGAACAAACACTACAATGCATGGTTCCCACTCACAACAATACATGACCCGTGCAGGAATCCAACACTCAGTGAAATTAATTGACTTAAAATAATTAGAAAAATAGTTTTGGGAAGTTCACTGCATAAAAATAAAATATGATCAAATAAAATAAAATAATCTTTTCTCAACAGGCTACATTCGCCATTTTTACTTGAATCGGTTTCAACACTGATGAATACAAATTATGTACACAAATGCATACAGTCTCGCACTCACACAGAACAGTTTTGAATTATGTGCTGGTAATGTAACTCCAATTTTATTCATGCCATGTATGTACATTCAAGTTCACTCAACTAATCATGACGTCATACATCCTCACACTATCAGTGAATGGGCACGGAATAAACAATAACAGAATTAATGAATAAAAGATAACATGAAACACATACAGTAACACTACTGTCTGTTCATCCGCCAGCGGGAGACATGATCACAGATCCGTCAGAGATCCAGCTCGATGAAAACGTGAATTGTCCACCATAAATCTTGTTTTTTTGTGTGTTTTTTTTTTTTTTACATTTGCTAACTACAAATCAGCCGTGATGAGAAACCGCTATATCACGTAACGTTAGTGTGGACGGATATTAACAAAGTTTATTAGTTTCTGTTATTAGTAATCAATAACGTTACTCCTAGATGACCAATACTAGCTTTGCTATTGCCTAATTCATGATAATAATCTGTACAATATTGTGATCTGAGCACATATTGTTAACGTGTATATATCTACGAGCTAACACCGGTCTCTGTCCTGTTCTCCACTGGGTCTCCTCACACAACAGCTCAATTTGTCTCTTTTGACTGTTCTGTATAATTCTGGCCTGTCGCTGCTCTCTTGACCACATAGCTGGCTAACTGTATGGCTGTGGTCTGTTATACGAGTATGAATAAGCATTTACAATTTCCTCAGCGTCCGATCTGTCATTGCGATCCATTGTTTTCCTATTGTTTACATTGATCGCGCTCCCTCCCGTTACGTCACTTCCGATTTGGCGTTTTTCAGATGCGGAAGTAAAATTTTCTCACAAAAAAGACTCCTGAAACCTAAGTAGCGTATTTACACCTGTTTTTTCAAGAAAATCTATTTCCTACATTATTTGCTATACATTGAATCACTGAAGCGCTAACCTGCAATATGCCCTTTAAAGGCAGGGTAGGTAAAAAATTTTGTTCCAAATTTGTTTAAACTTTCTATATATATCCATGCATAATTAAAATGTAAGAACTCTGATAAAAAGAGTATAAAAATCGAGTGACCTCTAGACCGTTTAATCTGTATAACAACAGCTCATTATTTCCATCCGGGACGAAACATAGATTGGCTTAGGACTGTCACTCTCTCTCGCAACCATGGCAACCACCCTTTTGCCACACATGACCTGCCCACTTGCGCACGCATGTTTGATTTGGGGAATTCAAGAGGCATGGATCCTAGGAATACCAAAACAATGGCAGAGAAACAGCAAGCAAAATTCACAGTACCGGCCTATGCAGTTAGTGAAGGCAAACCAGGCAAAAAAAGGAAGACAGTAACAAGAAAAGGCAATGAACAAAAAGTCTTTGGATAACAAAGAAATAAAACGCGATTTAATATCGGCGTGGCTTTCCAGCGATGGCGAGAACTGGGGAACTCAAGGGGCTGAAAGTGACTCCTTGATGGCTTTTTTCTGCTGGACAGGTAAATCTTTCTTTTTGTATTTTGATCATACATATTTTTTTGTTTATTTTTTCATGAAGCATGTGTCATTAGCACACGTAGCTGCGTAATATAGCTAATAACATTACTTAGCGAGCCATAGTAGAGACGATAATAATCTATAGGCCTAGCTCAGAAGATAGCTATAGTGTTGAATTGTGCATAATTTTGCTTTAGAGATAACTAATACATGTTTAACATAGTAGTAGGCCTAACGTTACTCCGCATCTAGGAACTTTTCTTAGAACTATATTTACCCTCTGTCTAACTCTTTTACCATGTTCACCTGTAAGTTTACCTGCACGTTTTTTTTTCGCCTTTGTTTTGTTTTTATATTCTCTACCTATGTTTACTGATGTCTTTATCTTGTATCTGTGTGTGTCGTACACTTTGTTGTATGTGTGTGTTTATTATTTTGTGTCTGCAATGCAGTTGTTAGTTGATATTTGAGTGTATGTTACTCTGTTTATCTGTAGAACAACGTATTGTTATGAATCTTACACGAAATTCATCTTCATCACAGTGTAAATGATGGTAATGGAAAAACGTGTATCATGCAACCTGTTTTTAGCTTTGCCTTATAGATAACTAGCTCGTTAGCGAATCAAAAAATATATATTTTAAACTTTACCAATATCAATATGCTAGCTTGATAGTTCTTGTTTGTTTATCTTCATAATTATAAAGTTATTTTTATTACATGTGATTCTGACATGATGTCACTACATGCACTGTGCTCAGGTAAATAACGCGTCTTCCAGCTCAGTGGTCGGAGTCGCACATTCATGCGTGTTGGGGGCGTGGCTTTGGAAGGAGCCCAGAAGGGAGGGGGTGGAGTGAATGGAAATAATGAGCTGTCTTTAAAACAGTCGTGAGAGGTCTACAGACACTCGATTTTTATACTTTCTTTTTCAGAGTACTTACATTTTAATTATGTATTGATATATAAATAAAGTTTAAACAAATTTTGAAAAAAAGTTTTTTTATACATTTTTTACCTACCCTGCCTTTAAGGCTGTCCTACCCTAATGTAGCTCTACCCAACCACTGCATGGAGGCTGAAAGATGGCTTCCTGAAGATGAAAGGACAATATGGACTTGAGGAGGGGAAACTACAAAAATAACTCTTTTTCATATTCACTTTTATATGATATGTGAGGATTAGGAGGGGTGTTTTTTCCAACTCTAGTCTTCATATAACATGTTTTTGTTAGGATGGTTGTTATTTTGTAAGATTAGGGAGAGACTGTACCTCTCATTTGTGTGTCATGTGTACTATAATTTTAGAACAGGAGCTTGTACTCCTTTGATTTGATTGAAAAGTTTCAGATGGAGCTGTTTTTTACTTTCTGTTCTCATTATGTTCATTATGTGCTGGCTCTCAAAAGGGTTAACTGTCGTAATTTGCCATTCTTTGACCATCCTTCCTTTCCTGTCTCTACATTCCCTTTTGTATATATTTGTATATTCTGTATATAGACGTATAATCTCTGTACTAGTAGTTTTCATATATTAAACACATTATTCACGCTCGATTGTTCTTTTACTCCTTCAACCAAAACCAGGTCACTTTAACGTTTCGATCCTATATCCTTGCTTTACGTCTGGATGCTAGAATAGGAAGTCTTTCTCGTGGCCAAGAAAATCTTCCTTTCGATAATTCTGTGAGGAGCTAAAGGTTTGCTGGACAAACCGACGGTTTCTCTAAACAATTATTAAACCAGAACTAATCATATATGTAATTGATTATAATTCATTGTAATTAATTCACAATATATGTTTAATTCCCCCTTGGGTCAATATATGTATAATAATAAATCATAAAACTTTATTATATTCATATATCTAACTCAATAACTGTAACTTAATAACTGTACGAAATAATACATATTATTAAACAAATTAAAAAAGATCTTTTAAAAACATAATATAATGACTTTATTATAAAAGGACCCACTATGAAAATACAGTTTTACAGTGTTATCGGTCTTTCCTTTTACTTTACAGCACATCACTGACAGGCTTTCCTGTGTCACTGATTCAAGTTTTCCACCATTGTATTCATCCAAATGAGGTTTGTAAATGCATGGATGTTTCATATTTTGCATTAATTATTTATCTTATATGAAAATTACAATGTAAAAGAAGACGTGACAAGGTCATTGGTCTTCTCACAAAATGCCACGTTAAAGGAATATTCAGAGGGGCGAGTTGAAATAATTTCTTTTGGGCATTATCATGCCACAAATATTGTATATTGAGCTAAACTTAAACTAAACCTGGAATGATAATTTGTGTTACCAGATGAGATACTTTGTAATGGGTATGAATGATGTATGATTTTGATCTGTACTATTTCTATTGCAGGTTTTCTGGGATCCCCAGTTGAAGGCATCAGGACATCAGATGTTGGCCTGGACAGATGTACCAACAGTTCACCACAATGACCTCTGCTTTTAAATGGATGGCTGATTACTACCATGTTCTGTGCGTGTATTATTATAGCAAAACTGAGCACCTGTGACAGTGGGATTTCCAATTTTAAAGAATAGTCAAACATCAGTAAATTATTATTATTATTTTTTTTAAAAATTTGAAAGGATTTTTAAAAGTTGCAAACTTTTTTTCTCCAGTTACAAAAACAGCTGTTACACCTTTTCAAATTTTTCATTGGAGGTGCAAAAATCCTATTTCACAAATTGCTCACATTTAAGCCGTGTTCTTCGGACACTGTAACAGTCCTGATATGATGTCACACTTTGCAGCATCTTTTTTATTAACATGAATTCAAATTTTAACAAATAGTAATATATTCAAAATGTAAAGATATACAATCTGACAATCTGATCTTGTCAATATTAATCAATCAGTAATCACACTGCACCACCCCGAAATTACCATGCACTGTAGAAGTATGGTTTTTGGCAAGAAATAACAGTAGCTAAATATTATTATAAATGCTACTATTTGACATTCAATATTTTAGTCTATATTAAAGGGATACAAGTCTCTTTTATGTATGATGTTTTTTTTTTTATTACATTTTTTTTTTTTTTTTTTTTTTTTTAGCTAGCACTTAATATTTCTTTAATGTTACCACATGAGAATAGCCAAACAGTGTAGGTGATTCACAAAATCATACCAAAGAAATGTGCATGATTGGCCAAAGTTTTACTGATCTACAAAAAATTGAGCCTATGATTTCTTAATTTGTGATTTGTAGAATAGGTTTAGTGCACCTGCAATGAAAAAAATTAAAGGCAGTGGCTATTTGCACTAAGTGACAATAGCACATTTTCTTACACTAGTGATAGATTCTATTTACACCATGTTAAGTATCAGTTCTTTGCAATAAGAGTAAATAGATGCTATCTATAGGCCTACTTAATATTGACAGATACTATTTGCACCTCAGTATTTTTGTACATTAACAGGATGCAATAATATAGAGTGTATTTTTTTTTTTTTGTAATTTGTTCCTAGTTTTTTGTTTTGTTTTGTTTTTTTTGTTTTTTTTGTTTGGCCCTGGATATTATATTTCTGCCATTGTGGGTGTGTTTGTGAGTTTTATCATTGCTTGTGATTTTTATAATAAAGTCTATTTTTTGTATTGGTACTCGCGTCTCTCTTAATTCCTTGCCTTCAGTTGGTGAAACTTAACTGTGTGTCTTTTATTGGGAGTTATTTTCCCTGGCCTCCCACCAGGGTGGCGTAGTCGGATAAAATTTAAATGGTGATTAACATCCCTCTCCATTCGATAATGCCACATTAATAAACGGACAAACTTTAAATCTGCAAAATATCTCTGAAGAACTGCGTGCTTTCCATTACCCTCCGTAGACGAGAACCTGTCAAAATAAGAGTCCCGCCTTAGTAAAGGAGATATAAACATTAAAGGAACACTCCACTTTTTTTGAAAATGGGCTCATTTTCCAACTCCCCTAGAGTTAAACAGTTGAGTTTTACCGTTTTTCGAATCCATTCAGCCGATCTCCAGGTATGGCGGTACCACTTTTAGCACAGTAAAACAGTAACCTCTGAAAGTGAATCTTAATGTAAAGTGAACACATGTGAACCATTTATTCATTGAGTTATTAATGTTTATGACTCATTAATAAATAGTTCACAGGTTTCCACTTTACATTAAGGTTCACTTTCACAGGTTATTAATGTTTTTAACTCATTAATACAGTGGGTACGGAAAGTATTCAGACCCCCTTAAATTTTTCACTCTTTGTTATATTGCAGTCATTTGCTAAAATCATTTAAGTTCTTTTTTTTTTTTTCCTCATTAATGTACACACAGCACCCCATTGACAGAAAAACACAGAATTGTTGACATTTTTGCAGATTTATAAAAAAAGAAAACTGAAATATCACACATGGTCCTAAGTATTCAGACCCTTTGCTGTGACACTCATATATTTAACTCAGGTGCTGTCCATTTCTTCTGATCATCCTTGAGATGGTTCTACACCTTCATTTGAGTCCAGCTGTGTTGATTATACTGATTCGGACTTGATTAGGAAAGCCACACACCTGTCTATATAAGACCTTATAGCTCACAGTGCATGTCAGAGCAAATGAGTATCATGAGGTCAAAGGAACTGCCTGAAGAGCTCAGAGACAGAATTGTGGCAAGGCACAGATCTGGCCAAGGTTACAAAAAAATTTCTGCTGCACTTAAGGTTCCTAAGAGCACAGTGGCCTCCATAATCCTTAAATGGAAGATGTTTGGGACGACCAGAACCCTTCCTAGAGCTGGCCGTCCGGCCAAACTGAGCTATCGGGGGAGAAGAGCCTTGGTGAGAGAGGTAAAGAAGAACCCAAAGATCACTGTGGCTGAGCTCCAGAGATGCAGTCGGGAGATGGGAGAAAGTTGTAGAAAGTCAACCATCACTGCAGCCCTCCACCAGTCGGGGCTTTATGGCAGAGTGGCCCGACGGAAGCCTCTCCTCAGTGCAAGACACATGAAAGCCTGCATGGAGTTTGCCAAGATGATGAGAAATAAGATTTTCTGGTCTGATGAGACCAAGATAGAACTTTTTGGCCTTAATTCTAAGCGGTATGTGTGGAGAAAACCAGGCACTGCTCATCACCTGTCCAATACAGTCCCAACAGTGAAGCATGGTGGTGGCAGCATCATGCTGTGGGGGTGTTTTTCAGCTGCAGGGACAGGACGACTGGTTGCAATCGAGGGAAAGATGAATGCGGCCAAGTACAGGGATATCCTGGACGAAAACCTTCTCCAGAGTGCTCAGGACCTCAGACTGGCCCAAAGGTTTACCTTCCAACAAGACAATGACCCTAAGCACACAGCTAAAATAACGAAGGAGTGGCTTCACAACAACTCCGTGACTGTTCTTGAATGGCCCAGCCAGAGCCCTGACTTAAACCCAATTGAGCATCTCTGGAGAGACCTAAAAATGGCTGTCCACCAATGTTTACCATCCACCTGACAGAACTGGAGAGGATCTGCAAGGAGGAATGGCAGAGGATCCCCAAATCCAGGTGTGAAAAACTTGTTGCATCTTTCCCAAAAAGACTCATGGCTGTATTAGATCAAAAGGTGCTTCTACTAAATACTGATCAAAGGGTCTGAATACTTAGGATCATGTGATATTTCAGTTTTTCTTTTTTAATAAATCTGCAAAAATGTCAACAATTCTGTGTTTTTTCTGTCAATATGGGGTGCTGTGTGTACATTAATGAGGGAAAAAAATGAACTTAAATGATTTTAGCAAATGGCTGCAATATAACAAAGAGTGAAAAATTTAAGGGGGTCTGAATACTTTCCGTACCCACTGTATATTAGTAAATGTTGAAATTAGCATTAACTAAGATTAATAACTAATGTATTAATGTAGTTAACTAACATTAACAAATGAAGCCTTCTTGTAAGTGGTTACTGAGGTTTTTACCTATTCATATATGTAATTAAATGTGATTAAGGGTGTTTTCACACCTATGGATCACTTGTTTTGTTCCGAAACAGGGACTAAATTTGTTACAATGTTGCATTTTCTTCTTGGTTCGGTTCGCTTTCACATGGCAACATTTCAAAGCGTACCAAAATGCGTTCAGGCAAGTCACATGCGAGTACAACTGTCCTCTTATTGGTCAGAGTTTTCGCTGCGTCATCCATCAAAATAGATTGACAAGCTAGCTCCATGAGCTTATTGTGGCTTTATTTGTAACTGTCGAGACACACACAAACACTTTATAAATGTAGCCGTCTCTCCCGCAGTTAAATTATATACTCCATTCATATTTGCTGTGGCAAATTCAAACCCGCGCTCTTTCTCTCTCTCTCTCTCTCTCTCTCCGTCTCTGGATTTCCCAGCGCTGTCTAGTAGGCGACCTGTTGTCCGTGTGTCTGTCGAGAGAGACCATCTGAATTTTATAATGAAGCAGAGCGGGAATTGAGACTTTGTCGGGACAGCATTCTCGCACGGAGAAGTGTAATTACACAACAGAGGTGCTTGTTGGTTTTCAGATATGGTAAATAATGTGCTCACTCACAGAATCAGACATTACTGCTTTTTATATCATATTTTCTGTTATGAAAATGATATCATTTGGTTCGTTGGTCTATTAACTGGGTCGGATTGCTTTCACATCTCAAGCGAACCACTCCAGAGTTCGTTTGAAAGCGTACCGAGACCACCTCTTCAAGCAGGTCTCGGTACGCTTGTTTGGTCCGCTTTTGGTGCGCACCCGAGTGCGATTGCTGCTTTCACACCTGCCCAAACGAACCGCACCAAAGGGGCAAACGAACTCTGGTACGATTCAACCGAACTAAATGAGGCAGGTGTGAAAGCACCCTATGTTGATTAATTAACCAAAATTTCATGTAATCAATTCAAAGTTCAAAAAAACTTTTAAAGTGTCAACAGACAGCATCTTTAATAGTAAATTTGGTTGCCATCAGGTTGAACAGTAACAGAATTAAAGAATCCCTGCTGCTAAAAGTGTGCATCTCTCTCTGTGTAACGCTAATAAAACTGATCAAACATCAAACACGTGCCTCGAACACAATCATCTGCTCACAGAAATCCCAGAGGACGCTGTTCCCACACTTCCCTTATTTATCGTAGACTTTTATCTCCTCTTCCTACACAGTTAAATATGATTCACAGAACAGAGAGAACAAGCCAATAATTCTCATAAGAGATGACACTCTATTAAAATATATGAAATGCATGACTCTACATGAATGACCTGCCTGACTCGCTCTGATTTGCACGATATTCATCTTCAGAAGTGTTTTGAATCTCAATATCTTTATGTTTGTGCTTCCTTTGACTTTGAGGCGAAGTCCACTGGACCTTCATATGACAGAAAGCAATAAATCCACATTTGATATTCATTTCACTTACTGCCAATAATCCTCAAATCAAGAACAGATCAGTGTGTGTGTGTGTGTGTGTGTGTGTGTGTGTGTGTGTGTGTGTGTGATGGTTTTACTTGTCTTCATTCCTCAATAGCAGCAGTTCTAGAATAAGTAGTCAAAACTTGTTTACTCTCTCATGATTAAAAGTCACAAACTACACTAATCATTACTAGTAAATACTTCAGTGTCATTCACACATTTACATTACAAATACTGACATGGTAGTGTTTAAAGGGTTAGTTCACCCCAAAATGAAAATAATGTAATTTGTTCCTCACCCTCATGCCGTTCCACACCCATAAGACCTTTGTTAATCTTCGGAACTCAAATTAAGATATTTTTGTTGATATCCGATAGCTCAGTGAGGCCTCCATAGCCAGCAATGACATTTCCTCTGTCAAGATGCATTAATGTACTAAAAACATATTTAAATCAGTTCATGTGAGTACAGTGGTTTAATATTAATATTATAAAGGGACGAGAATATTTTTGGTGCGCCAAAAAAACAAAATAACGACTTATATAGTGAAGGCCAATTTCAAAACACTGCTTCAGCTTTGGAGCTACGAAGCGTTATGAATCAGCGTATCTAATCATGATTCAGATTGCGTGTCAAACCGCCAAACTGCTGACATCACGTGACTTTGGCGCTCCGAACCGCTTATTCGACACGCTGATTCATAATGCTCCGAAGCTTCCTGAAGCTGTGTTTTGAAATCGGCCATCACTATATAAGTCATTATTTTGTTTTTTTGGCGCACCAAAAATATTCTCATCGCTTTATAATATTAATATTGAACCACTATACTCACATGAACTTATTTAAATATGTTTTTAGTACCTATATGGATCTTGAGAGAGGAAATGTCATTGCTAGCTATGTAGGCCTCACGGAGCCATTGGATTTCAACAAAAATATCAATATAATATAAGGTCTTACGGGTGTGGAACGGCATGAGGGTGAGTAATAAATGACAGAATTTAAATTTTTGGGTGAACTAACCCTTTAAATCAATTACATTTAAATATTATTCAAATGAATTATATGATATGTAGGGGTGGGAATCTTTAGTCACCTCACTATCCGATCCGATTCCGATTCTGGGAGTCACGATCCAATTCCAAAACGATTCTTGATGTACTTTTTTTATTTTATTATTAATTAATTAGTTTACCGACTTAAAATCCTTAAAATCCTTTACATTTACATATCCTTACAAAAGTAATTATAAGTAGGCCTACTTTTTAAAATAATACAAATTGAAAGATTAAGGAATTGCCCAATGATGGTACACACACTTGGGCCCTAAAAACAGCAGCCAGAAAAATGGAGCGCAGCTGAAGAAACAAAACTAGAAGTATTTCGCATTTCGTGGAGAGAGAGAATGATTGAGTACAGAAAGGCCTTAAAAACTGCTAGATCTGCCTATTTTTCAAAACTTTTAAAAATTTTAAGCTGGCTAATATTAAACCTCTTATTAAAAAACCACAACTTGATCCTAGAGAATTAGTCAATTACAGGCCGATTTCAAATCTCACTTTTCTGTCAAAAATACTAGAAAAGGCAGTTTCATCACAACTATGTTCCTTTTTAGAAAGAAATAGTATCTGTGAGGATTTCCAGTCAGGATTTAGACCATACCATAGTACTGAGACTGCTCTCATTAGAGTTACTAATGATTTGCTCTTATCATCAGATCGTGGTTGTATCTCTCTATTAGTGTTACTGGATCTTAGTGCTGCATTTGACACTATTGATCACAATATTCTTTTAAATAGACTCAAAAACTATGTTGGCATTAGTGGAATTGCATTGGCATGGTTCAAATCATACTTATCTGACCATTATCAATTTGTAGTAGTAAACGAAAAGATGTCATATCAATCACAAGTTCAGTATGGAGTACCGCAAGGCTCAGTATTAGGATCGTTGCTTTTCACTCTGTACATGCTACCCTTGGGAGATATCATTAGGAAGCATGGCATTAGTTTTCATTGTTACGCTGATGATACTCAGCTCTATATTTCTTCGCGCCCTGACGAAACTTACCAATTCGCTAAATTAACAGAATTGGATGACCAGTAATTTCCTACTACTAAATTCAGAAAAAACAGAGATTCTAATTTTTGGACCGAAAACTTCTTCACGTAATAACCTAGAATACTGTCTAATACTTGATGGCTGCTCTGTTAAGTCTTCGTCGTCAGCTAGGAACCTGGGTGTGCTCTTTGATACCAATCTTTCATTTGAAGGCCATGTTACTAGCATCTGTAAAACCACATTCTTCCATCTTAAAAAATATATCTAAACTACGACATATGCTCTCAATGAAGAATGCAGAACAGTTAGTTCATGCGTTCATGGCCTCGAGGCTAGATTACTGTAACGCTCTACTGGGTGGTTGTTCCTCCCGCTTGATAAATAAACTACAGCTTGTACAAAATGCAGCTGCTAAAGTTCTTACTAGAAACTAGGAAGTATGACCATATTAGCCCAGTTCTGTTATCACTGCATTGGCTTCCTGTTAAACATCGTATAGATTTTAAAATCTTGCTAATTACTTACAAAGCACTAAATGGTTTAGCTCCCCAGTACCTAAGCGAATTCTTAATGCATTATAGTCCTTCACGTTTATTGCGATCTCAGAATTCAGGCCAGCTGATAATACCTAGAATATCAAAATCAACCACAGGCGGTAGATCCTTCTCCTATTCGGTACCTAAACTCTGGAACAATCTTCCTAGCGTTGTTCGGGAAGCAGACACACTCTGTCAGTTTAAATCTAGACTAAAAACGCATCTCTTTAACCTGGCATACATAACACAATTTCAATTAATATTTTCAAATCCGTTAAAGGATTATTAGGCTGCATTAATTAGGTCAGCCGGAACTGGGAACACTTCCTATAACACCAGATGTACTCGTTACATCAGAAGAAGAATGGCATCTACGCTAATATTAGTCTTTCTGTTTATCCCGAGGTTTACCGTAGTCAACCGGATCCGGGCCGTATCCAGATGAGACCGAGGACCGGCGCCCTGACACGACCACAACGCAACCCTGAAGTATCAGCAGAGATCGAGTCAACTAGATCAGCGGTTCCCAAACGTTTTTTCCTGCGCACCCCCTTCTATGTCCCAATTGAGTTGGCGCACCCCCAATCCCCACTTAAAAAAAAAAAACGCAACAAAGCTTTGTTTTATCGCCATATAAAGAGTCATGTTTAATCATGCACAAATATCCAGAACACGCATGACAATAACAACATCAACAAAGTTTCAATATAATGCAACAAAGCTACGCACAAGCTTCCACTTTTAAGAAGACGAGTGACAGACACAGGCTCAGTAACAGAAAGCACGGTTATTTTCAGCCGCGTAAAAGAAACATTGCAGCAATAGGCTAGGCCTATTAAGTTAAGTTACAATTAAGTTACAAATGATCCACAACATTAAAGAGAATAAGCTCCGAAATAGATTAAATAAATAAAAACAATGATCAATCTGAAACTTTTCAAGTGCGACAATAAAATTAGCCTACACACGATCCACAACATAATTAAGTAACAAAGAGCATAGGCTCAAACATAAAATAAATTAAAAGAGGATAAAAGAGGATCCATTTGGAACTTTTCAAGTGCAGCGCAAATGTCGCTCAGCCTGCATCGAGAGAGAGAGAGAGAGAGAGAGAGAGAGGGAGGGGGTGGCAAACGGGGAGGAAAACTTTGGATTGCGAATCCAAGCGCGAGATATGTCCATAGGTGTTTCCGTAGATGCTCGGCGAGTTGGTTGAGGTGTTCAATTATGAGACTTTTTTTTTTCTATGGAAAAATCCCACTTAAAAAAACATTACATTACATTTTTCCTCTCGCGCACCCCCTGGTGGCGTACCACACTTTGGGAATCCCTGAACTAGATCATCCACTGTGAAGGCCTCAACGACACGACAGCCAGTAGCACAGTTCCTCAACAAACCGTCCATACCGGCGTGATGAATACAATCCTCAACCGGATGGAACTGAAATAAATACTTTGAATGTTGCGATCCTATCAGACTTATGATAGCAACCTGAATCGTAACAAAGCACTGTTCTCCAGAGGAGAACTGGCCCCCCGACTAAGCCTGGTTTCTCCGGGGGGGTTTTTTCTCTCCATTTTAACACCTATCTGCCACCTGTTTGCCACCTGATGTCACCTGTTGGAGTTTAGGTTCCTTGCCGCTGTCACCTTTGGCTTGCTTAGTTGGGGACACTTGACATTTGATTTGACATTTGATATTCAGCAGTATTCTTGACATTTATTCTACAGTGCTTTGATCTGCCTGCACTGACACTATTCTTTAAGAGCTGCTGTGCAGCCAAAATTATATACCAGTTATCACTGTAAAGCTGCTTTGACACAATCTGCATTGTAAAAAGCGGTATATAAATAAAGGTGACTTGACTTGAAAAAATTTAATTAAAACAATTGTATGTTAAGAATTTTAATTCTAATATAACTTCAAAACATGTAGCAAATAATAAAGAGGAGCAACAACACATATTACAAGCAATAAACAGAGTGCTTTCAGTATTTAAGATTATCTGAACGTTTTCTTTCTCATGTTTACTGTCGTAAGCTGCATTCACGCATGGATCTCTTTTGAAATATAAGAAGTAATTTGATTTGTCCTGTCCATTTAATCCCTTAAGACAAAACTGGCTGAGTTACATTACATTAATGTTGTCATTAAACCATTTTGAGACGTAAGTAGGCCTATATTAAACTACTTACACAGAGTCGCGCACACCCGAATGCTTGAGCACTCTTCACAAACAAAGCATCAGCATTTGACATTGAAAGCAGCCTTCTGTAAAAGAATTTCATATTTTAAATATACAGGTGCTGGTCATATAATTAGAATATCATCAAAAAGTTGATTTATTTCACTAATTCCATTCAAAAAGTGAAACTTGTATATTATATTCATTCATTACACACAGACTATTCAAATGTTTATTTCTTTTAATTTTGATGATTATAACTGACAACTAAGGAAAATCCCAAATTCAGTATCTCAGAAAATAAGAATATTACTTAAGACCAGGGTGCGATTTGTAGGGGGGGATGGGGGCGATTTCCCCCCTTCTGGTCTATGTATCCCTGCCTCTGCTGAATTATCTTTATCCCCGGTGGGGATAAAAAATATCCCCCCCTGTGATGCTACTCCACAAACCACCAACAGAGCATATAAAATACCAAAAATAAAAATCTTTTTTAAAAACATTGCCAAGTAAAACGCTGCGTTTACAAAGAACTGTCTCTTTACGACCACAACAAACGGGACACTTTTCAGACGCGCATTCCGACTTCACCTCAGCGGCAGGCGCAAGTCAAACGAGCGCAGAAAAGGTGCAGGTGACAACGAGGGAGCTTCAGTTGAACAACAGTGAACTGCGGTCAGATGAGATGTCAGGCTATGTCGGTAAAACTCAGAAAAATTAACATGACTGTCCAATCAGCCGTTATACTGTGCAAATGCGCTGGCGCGCGCTGCATAATTTCTTTATTATAAGCTTAAATAAAGCGCAAAAGAAACTACGAGAAATTACCGTCATTGTTCTGTTGTAAGTTAAGTCATGAAATTACCAAACATGCGATTAAAGCTGCCTCAAAACTGTGCATGCATGTATTTGTTGACATGGTTTTAAAGCTATTGTTATCCAATTTGTTGGCCTTAAAACGTCTTAAAAATGCACATATGTACACCAGGGAAATCTAAATTTTCTCGGGGGAGTGTGCCCCCATACCCCCCTAGCAAACAACATTTTCTGTCCTCCGTAATTATGAAACCCTGCGTACGGCCCGGCTTATTCTATCTAATGAAATATGAGGTAAATGTGCATTTCTCCAAATGTGCGCACTTTTGGACTAAACGTTTGTATGTGTATGCACTGTTATTAAAAAAGTAAAAGTAGAGGTTTGTGTCTCGTTATTCTATTAATAACTACCGATTGATTTTGCATTTATCAGAAATTAAGAATTGTTTGTACAAATGTTTCTGTAACAGCTGCCAAAATAGTATATAGCTCCACTGTCCAATTTTAACAAATTTTCAAAAAAAAAAAAAAAAACTTTTCAAAACATCCCCCCCTCTGGTTTTCACAAATTGCACCCTGCTTAAGACCAATACAAAGAAAGGATTTTTAGAAATCTTGGCCAACTGGAAAGTATGAACATGAAAAGTATGAGCATGTACAGCACTCAATACTTAGTTGGGGCTCCTTTTGCCTGAATTACTGCAGCAATGCGGCGTGGCATGGACTCGATCAGTCTGTGGCACTGCTCAGGTGTTATGAGAGCCCAGGTTGCTCTGATAGTGGCCTTCAGCTCTTCTGCATCGTTGGGTCTGGCATATTGCATCTTCCTCTTCACAATACCCCATAGATTTTCTATGGAGTTAAGGTCAAGCGAGTTTGCTGGCCAATTAAGAACATGGATACCATGGTCCTTAAACAAGGTACTGGTAGCTTTGGCACTGTGTGCAGGTGCCAAGTCCTGAAAATGAAATCTGCATCTCCATAAAGTTGGTCAGCAGCAGGAAGCATGAAGTGCTCTAAAACTATCTGGTATATGGCTGCGTTGACCTTGGACCTCAGAAAACACATACCCCTTTTCCACCAAGGCAGTTTGAGTGCTGGTTCGGAGCCAGAGCCTACTTTCAAATCAGTTCTTTGTCTTTCGACACACAAAGCACCAGCTCCGAACCAGAAAAAGTGGTTTGTAAGTAGCACCAAAACATTGCTGGGCTAGAAAGTAAGAACCGCTTGCGTCAGGGGCTGGGGGCGGGGTTACCGTGACCAACAAGAAACTTGTGACCGCCATTTTTGAAATAGCAGCTAATCGAGCTAATAGCAGCTCGATCGTAATCTCCGTCTATACAAATTACGGCGAGCCGTGTTTGGATGCCAATGTAGGTTCGCAAAGCCATGAGCATCAACAGTAGTGAAACATCCATGATTGTTGATAGAAGGCTTGTTCGAGATGCATCAGAGCCGAATCGGTCCGCGGGAGCGTTTGTAGAGCATACAACTCCTTGTACTTTTGGATCGTTCTCGCGGAGCTTTGATGTCATGCGCCAATCGCTTTGCGAGAAGCCGATGCATCTCAAACGAGCTTGGTGTGTTTGTGTTTGGCGCTGCAGCGCTAGCTTTGCTGTGAAATATGAGACGTATACAGTGACGCAAGACCTGGCTCTGTGGTGGCTCTCTAGCCTGTGGAAAGGCAAACTGGTTCTTAGAAGGCTCGTCAGTTGAACCAACTTCGAACTGGCACTAGCACAAGCTCTGAACTAGCACCTGGTTCGTGCTGGTGGAAAGGGGGTAACAGTGGACCAACACCAGCAGATGACATGGCACCCCGAACCATCACTGACTGTGGAAACTTTACACTGGACCTCAAGCAATGTGGATTGTGTGCCTCTCCTCTCTTCCTCTAGACTCTGGGACCCTGATTTCCAAAGGAAATGCAAAATTTACTTTCATCAGAGAACATAACTTTGGACCACTCAGCAGCAGTCCAGACCTTTTTTATCTTTAGCTGCTTCTGACGCTGTCTGTTGTTCAAGAGTGGCTTGACACAAAGAATGCGACAGCTGAAACCCATGTCTTGCATATGTCTGTGCTTAGTGGTTCTTGAAGCACTGACTCCAGCTGCAGTCCACTCATTGTGAATATCCCCCACATTTTTGAATGGGTTTTGTTTCACAGTCCTCTCCAGGGTGCAGTTATCCCTATTGCTTGTACACTTTTTTCTACCACATCTTTTCCTTCCCTTCGCCTCTCTATTAATGTGCTTGGACACAGAGCTCTGTGAACAGCCAGCCTCTTTTGCAATGACCTTTTGTGTCTTGCCCTCCTTGTGCAAGGTGTCAATGGTCGTCTTCTGGACAACTGTCAAGTCAGCAGTCTTCCCCATGATTGTGTAGCCTACAGAACTAGACTGAGAGACTATTTAAAGGCCTTTGCAGGTGTTTTGAGTTAATTAGCTGCTTAGAGTGTGGCAACAAGTGTCTTCAATATTGAACCTTTTCACAATATTCTAATTTTCTGAGATACTGAATTTGGGATTTTCCTTAGTTGTCAGTTATAATCATCCAAATTAAAAGAAATAAACATTTGAAATATATCAGTCTGTGTGTAATGAATGAATATAATATACAAGTTTCACTTTTTGAATGGAATTAGTGAAATAAATCAACTTTTTGATGATATTCTAATTATATGACCAGCACCTGTATAAGTTCACTGCATTCCAAACGTCATAAATGATGCCTTCGTAGAGCATTTGTAAGGAAAATACCGACGGGCGAGACCGCGCACTGCATGTATAACAGAGCACGATCACACGAAAATGCGTATCAATAATACGAGTGTGCAATGTCATGGAATGTATATGCCAAAATGAGTTTTGGCATGCATATGGTAGGGGAGACCGGGGATGGTTGTAACATTGGGATGGTTGTAACACCATCAATCCCACCAATTAGTGCCCTCTCTGATCCCACATGTTGATTGTCAAGGCTGGAAACAGGCACATTCAGAAAATATAGAGAAAAACAGATTTTGAGGTAAGAAAGTAAAAATTTTGACCAAGACTGTATTTTGTTTAGATAGTGAAGCTAACTGCCTCAGTGGCTCGAAGAATATTAGACAGAACACGGTCATCCAGGGCAAAAGCAGTGGGAGGGTCAGTCAGTTCACAAAGGGGTATGCCATGTTCTATGGCCCACCTCTCATCCATGAAATTTCCCTCTGCACCAGAGTCAATAAGGACGGAACAGGTAAACGGCGAACCTTGCCAGCACACAACTGCCTGGAATGTAGTGTGAGTCTTGAGTGGTGAAGAGATGGGTGTCACGCCTGCCAGTACTCCCCTGACCACTGACGAGCCTTCTCTTTTACTGGACAGGTGGCAGCACGACGACCAGCACCACCGCAGTACAAGCAAAGCCCCTCCTGGATGCGGCACTGGCACTCGACTGAAGAAATTCTGACTCTTCCCACTTGCATGGGCTCAGGTTCAGCATTAGATTCGGAAAAAGTGTGTGTGACTGAAGAAAACCTCCGCTGCTCGTGGCTGCTCTTGCGTGTATGGCGACGTAGATCAAAGCGCTTATCAAGCCGAATCGCCAAGGTACAGGAAATAAGATTTATTCTGTTCAATAATCAACTCAGGCAGTCTGCCATCCAAAGGCAGAAAGTGGTTGCTGGACACAGAACTGGAGAAATGAGGAAAAGTCTTCTAAACACAGGAAAAAATGTCTCTTGTCACAGACAGGGAACCTGAACTTGCAGCAGACAGGTAGTAGCGAGCGGACAGCCCCAGCTGAGACACACAGCACCTCGGAACGAGTCCCGACAGGAACAGGCAAGGCAGCAGGTCACTGGACAGGAAAACCGGTGAGTCACACACAACAAGACAGACCAGACTCGACTTTAACTGACAAACTTCTAGGAATGCAGTAAACAGAAATAAACTTGTGAGCATAAAGCTTCCAACAATAAACAGGCAACGAAGCCAGAAAAAGGGCGATATTAAAAAGCACAGGAGAGGAGAACAAAGAGAAACAGGTGCAATAGCAATCAGCAAGCGCACTGATTGCGATTGCGAACAGGTGGACCAAGTGCAGGAACGAAGCAGGGGAAAAGAGAAAGAGAGAGAGAAAGACAAGCCTAACTCATGACAATTAGGGCCTGTTGGCAAAAACAGCATTTGCTAAACATGTCAGCAGGAAAGTGCATTGTAGAACAAACAACTGTGAAAAACTTCAAATAGTCAAATAGTGACCAAAATATGACGATGAGAAGACAATCAAATAAATCTCTCCCAACTTACATAGTAGTTCCAATGATGCAGTCAGTCAGCAGCAGGTTGCTAAGAAACGCTGCACTGGTAATCCTCCTACCGATTACCCTCCTCGGCTGAGATAAACCGCTTCTTGCTTTACGATTTCAGTGACACCATGTCAGTCAGCATCAGGTTATTCAGAACTGCTGCGCTGAGAATACAAAAACTGCTTGCCCTTTTCTGCCGAGGTCAACCACTTGTTGCTCCCTTCTTTGGTTGTTATACTAAGCCTCGTCAGATACAAAAGAGCTGGTCTTTTCAGATACAAAATGCACTGTTTGTACATTTCAGCCATGACTTCACAATGCTGAGCCCGCTGCTCCATTACCTCAGGGCTGTAATCTTCATAGATGGCGATTGGTTTTCCTTGAAATTGTAGTTCCCCTCGTTTTTTCCGCGCCTCGCAGATGACTTTATCTTTTAGCTGGTAGAGGTGAAAGTGGACCACAACTGCTCTTGGTCTTTCCTCTGGCTATGTGGGTATACATAGTACTTGGTCACCAAAAACTTCAAAAAGTAACTTGGAAAACAATGTTGTTTGCCACGGACCCTCTATCGACTCAAGCATGGTGAGTCTCTGTCCATGGTCAGATACCGTGGCTTGCACACAGTCAAGTTTCACTTCTAACGTTGAAATTGCAGCCTTGAACTCGGCAGCCAAGGCAGTTCTATGCTCTTCCAGCAGCTCTTTTAGTGCCACCATGTTCACTTTGTTTGGCGTCATGTTGGCTTCTTTCTTGGATGTTTTCGCTGTTTTAATTGCCATTTTAGACGGACAATGTCATTCAAAAGTCATTTTACTAGTTTTCGCAGTAAGTCAGTGAGTGTCGTGGGGTAGTTAAAGAAATTAGCGAAGCTGAATGGGGAAGAGAGACAAACATGTCTACTCCATTGCACTGCTCACCATCATATTTTGATGGTTTGTAGGGTCATTTAAAATAAAAATAAAAAAACTTTTTACATTACTTTTGGTCACTACTGTACTACAATATGCTATTAAAGGGATAGTTCACCCAAAATTGAAAATTATCCCATGATTTACTCACCCACAAGCCATCCTAGGTGTATATGACTATCTTCTTTCAGACTAACTCAATCGGAGATATATTTAAAAACATCCTTAGTCCTCCAAGGTTTATAATGGTTGTGAATGGCAGCCCAAATTTTACAAAAAAACAAACAAAAAATGCATCCATCCATAAAAAAATCCATAATTTTCATTTTTGGGTGAACTATCCTTTTAAAGACCCTACTTACTGTGCATTGATGGGCACAAAACATCACCGGTGCACTGCTGCATTTTTCCAGTCACCAAAAATGTAATTGTTTCATTTCTGCAGATAGAGCATTTATTTGTAGAGTGGGAAAAGTTATTAAATTTCTTACTAGGTCAGTTACAAAAAGAATACCTTGACGATCAAGCAATTATCGTTTTATCAACTCCCTGTCATCATGTACTCCAATGCATTATATCTTCTCTCTGCTGCCATCTTGTTTCTTGATACTTCTCCAGCACTCTAAAATAAGTGAGACCTTGTCTTAACACTTTTACACCTTTATGAATCACACTTATTCTTAAAGCTACAATATGTAGATTTTCATGACTAGAGGTCGCCTATTCAAAACAAATGTGTAGCTTGATGACGCAGAGTTTGAACGTGGAATCTCGGGAAATGTCATCTTCATCTCACAGTGAATGTTACTGTAGTATGAAGCAGCACAGGGCCGAGTGATGATGGAGCTGAACGAGGCCGCTGGAGAGATTGCTAATAAGAGACAAACGCGACACAGGGCTCAAGCAGCGGAACTTTTATTATGCCTCAGACGCCGGCACCACTTCTTCCGGTCAAGTGTATGAGATAACACAGTGCTGTTTATCATATTAGATACATTTGACTGTGTTGAAAATAATGTTATAACGTTACTCTGAGCGTTCGCTTGCCAGCTGCTGTGAGACACTTGTTGCACACTGCAGTAAGCTAAATCGATTTTAGAATATCATATTAATAAATGCTGGGTGGCTTGTGTTGATAAAAACACTGTTCGTCAGTAAATCCAATATCCAATCCACCGAATTGTGACTCAACTCAAAATGCTCCATCAGTCTCATGGCTAAAATGTGAGGACAATCTAGCATAAGTTTTACTCCCTTTTAGGGGATTGAGTAGAGTGATTGTAGCATCCTCAACTCTGTGTGCCCTATTGGCAAATTGCATAGGGTTAAGTTATTGCTCTGTTTGTCTTGCAAGCTTTATCATCACAAGCTTTTCAAAAGTTCTCATTACAAGAGAAGTGAGGGCAACCAGTCTGAGGTTTAAAGCCTTGGGACTACTGCTTTTTGAAAATGATGAAGAACCGTCAAACCTTGCCAAGCATCTGTCACTTGCTCATCCTGACTTACAAGACAAGATCGACAGGTCAGTGCGTCATTCAAACGATCTAATTTAGACATTTATATCAACGCATGTACATAAGATCATATCGTTTAGATAACACCAATGCTGTTTAGATCTCATAATATTTGCACTTAAGTTTAGGTAGTTCATACAGTAGTATTCAGGTAGTTCTTACAGTAGTATTCAGGTACAGGTAAAGTAATCGAATGTAATGTAACACTGGATAGTCACTGTTAATACATTAAATGGGTAAATCCTTACGATTCATTTAAAGTTACAAACGTTATAGTGACAGACAGCAGCATGTATTATAGGCACATGCGATGACGCATACTATTAAACTGTTTAAATTCACGTAAGACATAACCGACTGTGTCTATGTGAATACTCACTAAGACGGACGTTTTTTGACAATTGTGTGTGTATTTGACCGTTTAAGGTGAAACAACTCCATTTGGAATGCGCAAGCTCTATACAGGTGGCTTGTGTGCGCGTTGTTTGTTGGTATAAGTGCAAAGAAACTCCAAAGTACGTTACTACTGAATGATAAAATCGCTTGGATGTTCAAAATGGGCAAGGTTTAAAAAGACGTGGGCAAGTGATTTCCGTCAGTTGTCCAAAACACACACGAGAGTGTTGTATCGCAGGGCACATATATACTTAAAGTGTTCTATTTTCGCGCACTAATTTTGTACTTAATATACTAAAGATTATTCTTTAGTAGGGGTGTATCTCACGAGACGAGACGAGACGAGACGAGACTCAAGATTGAGTTCACGAGACGAGGCAAGATTTTTACACACTATTTTTAAGAAATCCTCGATGGCGAAATACATGACTAGAAAAAAATATTCTGCAGGTGTATTTGAAATGTTTTAACTAATCATCTTGTAATGAATGTCCTTTCAGTTCTACTTTCTGAGTATGAATTATCATATGCAGAAAAAAAAGACAACATACTCAAGTACTGTAAAAGGCTTTGCCACAAACTCAACTGACTGACTTCTCTTCTGTATGATTTCAGTCTCTTCAGACCTTACTGTACATGATTTATGAGCTTCTACAACTTTTGACCTCCTAACTGAACTCCTTTCCACAAACTGATCATAGAAATAAAAACAGTATGAAGAAAAATGGTAACACTTTACAATAAGGTCTCATTTATTAACATTAATGTATTAAACAACATCAACTAACAATGAGCAATATCTTTGCTACAGTATTTATTAATCTTTATGTTAGTTAATAAAAATAGTCAATCATTGTTAGTTCATGATAGTTCACAGTGCATTAATTAATGTTAACAAATTAAACCTTATTGTTTGTGCTTAATAAGATTAAGAGAAAACTGTTATTCATTTTTATGGTAACACTTTACAATAAGTGCAACCATAATCGCACTCTCTCAATATTCAAAGTGTAAGTAAGACCAAATTTTTCTTTGATACAGAGCTAAGAGGTGGATACAACTACACTGCCCAGCCTAAAATAGGTTACATATTGGGAGATATTTGCATGCATCAGGGAGCCGCTTTCAAAATGCAGGGTATTGACATCGCGTTTGAATGCGCGCTCGCGTTTACTTTCACATTCAGCAATCGCGCATACTCTGTGAATATGGATCTCGGCGGCGACCGTTATTCAACTGAATTAAATGTTTTTTATTTAAATACAAAGCAAAACGACAAGAGTGGCATAATGTAAAGGTAGCTGTGACATATTCTTTCCTAATCATCCTAACCACTCTGTCATGGCAATATCACGAGACTACTTTTCGCCTCGACGAGAAATCTCGTCACATTTTAGTCTCGCGAGATCTCGTGACACGAGATCTCGTCACACCCCTATTCTTTAGTACTTCTTAAGATAATCTTAAGAACATCTAAATGTACTCAACCATGCTATTTTGAAACACCATGAAATATGAACTAAAATGTGCTTTTAATATACTATCTCTGTATTTAAAAAATGTATTTAGTTAACACTTGTAATACAATATGGGTTCAAGTGAGCTATAAGTGGTAACCAATTACTGATTTGATGTGATAATCTGTGTTGATTCATTTACTTATAAACATTTGCGGTAATTTCCCGCTTTGTAAACGGCCATCTTGAATGAGGGCTCATGCGTGGCAACGGCCATCTTGCGACGAGGCTCTGTAGTGGTGGCGGCCATCTTATAATGAGGCTCTGAAGTAGTGGTGGCCATCTTGCGATGAGGCTCTGAAGTGGCGGTGGCCATCTTGCGACGAGGCTCTGGGACAGCGGCCATCTTGTGACAAAGCTCTGGAGTGGCATTAACAGTAGTGGCTGGAAGGAAGGCAGATTTGCGTCCTCTGGGAAATACAGGCTGGCAGGAATGGACAGATTCGCTGGAGGGGTATGTGGAGGAAACCAGCGGAAGGTGAGCTGACCAGGCCACGTGTGTTTCTACGGTGGCCGGGAAGATCAGGTGCTGCTACCTCCGGGTCTGTAAATAACGGGAGTGTTTTCCCTCTTAGAGGTTTTAAATCGGTTCCATCAGTTTCATGTGGCGCCATCAATCCTACATTTATCTAGTAAAATAACAAAGATATATAATTAATGTATACATAGGTAAAATAAATATACACACAAATACATATAAAGCATTGCAAAATTGTATAGGACAGTCAGTACAACTTACCTGGATGTGTTTTCTTTCTTTAGGCTTAAATCTTCCTTTTGGCCCATAGTTAAAAGACTGCCGTTCTTTTGACTTTGAGCTTCTGTACTCCATTAACTGTTTGTATGATGTTCCGTTTCAAAACAGAAAGTTATAAGCCGCTTAAAAAATCATTATTAACATTACTGATTTTTATTCACATGGCTTCAGATAGCTAGCGTTTTGCTACACTAAAAAGAACAAAAAACAACTTACTTTGCTTAGCACTGTCCGGCTATCGAGACATCCCCTGTGTTTCCGTCTGGTCCGCGTCCTTTAGAAACTCCAAACACCAACCATACAAAACTGCGTTAAGCTGCTCAGTTTGCCACAAAATGGGCAAAACATCCCTCGGCCGCAGTCCATGTTCGGTCACCATTAACATAAACAACAACACCTTTCACCGCGTCACTTCTGGTGTGTGGTACATTCCCTTTCCGTGAAGAATCTGTCATTGTAAATCTGTTTCAGGACTGGTAAAAGTGTTTTGCATCTTGTTAATTTGTTTTCTAAAATGTAAATTTGTTTCGTCCTTGGTAAAAGTGTTTTTCTCATGTAATTGTGTTTTATTATAGGTAAAAATGTTTTCCAAAATGTAAATTTGTCTCGAGCTTCGTAAAAGTGTTCACACTTTGTAATGTTTTTTTGGTAACACTTTAGAATAATGGTCCGTTGTTAACAGGTAACTATGTAGGAAGTAATAGGTAGTACTACATTAACACTGAACTTAATACTATTAACTAATATGGAAGCAAGATTAACTAAGCAGTAAGTAATAGCAAATTTAGCACAAAGATAGTTCCTTATTAGGTATTCGATAATTACTAAATAAATTCTCATTGAGAACTACTTGTTAACTATGACCAATTAATAAAGGATAACCAATTAATTACTAATCATAAAAGTAACACGCCCTGTAAAGTGAACAATTGTCTTTTTTTACTCTTAACATAGTCATAACATTTCAGAAGCTTGCGCCTCAAATGGGTTCATTGTGGAAACTAATTATTAATGTTATTTCCCCCGAATCATTCTTAGCTACAGGTTAGTTCGTACATGTTTTTATTTAAAACTTAAACATAGAATAATACAAATAATGAAAATTTGATTAAAATTTTAATTAGAAGTGATGCTGACATGCTCATGCTTGGATTAGTTTACTATTATGAGCTCTGTTCAGTGTCAGTTAAATATGTCTCCAACTCCAAAAGACCTACCTTTAAGTAACAGTAGCCTGGGGAGGACTTCTCTTCAGGATATGAATATAAACATTGATGATGTTCTCGTCACAAACAGTTTGCATCCTTAATGAAGACATTGGCTGCATTTTGGCATTAAGCACAAAACCTCATCTTCCAGATTACAATGTTTGTTAGAATATCATTAGTGGCTCACAGAAAGGTATGGCTGTACGGTATGTTTCAGATATAAAATTAAATTTAAACTTATATTACTTGTGAAATCCATGTCAACACCTCACTAATTAGTAATTACTCAAGCGTTACCTCTTCATCCCGTAGGAACTACTAGTGATCTGGACCATTATTTTAAAGTGAAAAAACAAGTTCACCCTTCACTAATTACTCAAGGTTACCCTCTTCACCCACAGACTACTAGATCTGGACCATTTTTAAAGTGAAAACATTAACCCTTCACTAATTACTCAAGCACTCTTCATCCCACAGGAACTACTAGTGATCTGGACCATTATTTTAAAGTGAAATACATGTTAACCCTTCACTAATTACTCAAGCGTTACCTCGTCATCCCATACTAGTGATCTGACCATTACATGTTAACCTTCACTAATTACTCAAGCGTTACCTCTCAAACTACTAGTGATCTGGACCATTATTTTAAAGTGAAAAACAAGTTAACCCTTTACTAACGTGTCACCCCACAGGAACTGTGCAACATAAAACAACTGCAGTGATTGAGTCTAACATGTTTTAATTACAAGCACTGAAACATTTCCATATGATCATCATAAAAGAAATTACGCATTATGCGAATGCACAACTAGGTGTGCAAGGATAAAGCACTGTGCAAAATATGATGTCTGAACATTCTAAATTAAATTAGGCACAATGATGAAACTAGCCACAAGCAAAATTCTGTATTTCGGAATGAAACAACATTAACGCATACAACAAACTGTGATGAGAAACTGAGCAGAGAAACGAGGCCAAACATGGTGGCTAAATTTAAAAAAAAAAAAACCTTCAACACAATTAGATTAAGAGGATAAACTGAGAATGTACATTAGAACATTGGTAACATGTTATTTATTCTTTTGTGGAATGTCTATAAGCTCCCCATTTCTCTTTTTTTCCTCAATGGCAGTGCACACTGGTTCCTGTGTGCACAACTGCCGACATCGGTCTGCAAAGTCGGACAGCTTTTGCCCTTTTTGAAAGGCAGCACGTAATTTATTGTACGCTGTGATGTCACAGGCTTCCAACTCAGCAATGGCAGACGTATCGACAATTGTCTTCCTATCCACACCACACTTTTGGTATGCCTCCGTTTTGGTTGCTCCTTTTGACAGGTACTTCAGGACCTTTTTGTATCTTCCTATGACTTGCTCTGGTAAAAATACTGACAAAGAACAAAATTTCTAGATTATAATACATCATTAATAAAAAAAAAAAGTCACTCATTATAACACTAAAATCCATATCATAATTTTTTAGTTATACTCAAAGCATATAGAGAGACTCTACATGGGATATCTATCTAATCTGAGCATATCTATCTATCTATCTATCTATCTATCTAGGCCTTACATGGGAGTAGCACCACAGCCACCCATGTATATTTGAGGGTTTTGGAGTATAATAATATATAACAGTATAATATAATACTATACAAATTATTAATATATACTGTTAATTTACTTTTACACTACACTATAAAATGTTTTAAATTGAGCCAATGTCCTACTGGTCACATATTTTCACATATGTTATCAACATTCACAGGAATTTCAAATACTTTCAAATATTTGGAATGGAAATGAAGCAAGCACAAAGTACAGTAAAGGCACATTAAAAGAATGTTAAAAGGCCATTGAACATACCTCTTCTGCTTTTTGCAATTTTCTGTGCTTTCTTTCCCTTCTTGCTCTTCTTAGGCTTGTGAGGTGATGAAGAAGAGTAAGAATCTGAGAAAGATGAGGACTGGAATGAACTAGAAGGTGAGTTGTCTCTTTTGGACTTCTTGCTTCCCTTTCTGTACTTTTTCTTTTCTGCTCGTACATGGTCTTCATCAGAAGAATCTGTGATCACAATAGACCTCTTCGACTCTTTTGTTTCTTTGGTTGACAGGGCTGTAAAAAAAAAAAAAAAAAAAAAAAAAAAGTCATTTAGGGAATTTTTGTTAGTGCATTGCAGTCAAACCATTCCTGATACCTCCTGCACCTTTTGAATGTCACCCTTATTGGACACACCCAGCTCAGGTCATGGAGTAGATATATAACAGACTATAGATATAGAAAGACGGTTCACTCCTATTAGTCAAGGAATATATCCCGCCTTCTAAGTAAAAGAGCCAATCACTGATTGGAAAATCAAGCTTGTTAATAGCTAATAATTGTGTCAGTGCAGCTGCCGTTAGAGGCTCCGGTTCCCAAAGAAACCTGATACTCACACTTTAGACGGCACGTGCCTATTGGCTCATCTACCCTGAAAAATAGGCTTTTTTAATGCTATTTTAGCATATGAAACAACATTTATGGGAAGGTTCATTTAAGATATTGTTGCTGATTTGAAATATGTAATTTAATTGGGAGTTTGACAAGCAGTTTTTGAGATTTCAGGATTCCCCCATTCAAATAGATAGGACTTGGTTGCCCGAAATAGCTGCCCGGAGGCGTCGCAAATATGGCCGCCGAGTGAATAGACTAATTCCTTGAAAGGGACTTTGGTACTAATCAGCAGATAAGTTAATTTAGCTATGTTAAATAAGGGAGACCTTCTGCTGGGGAGGCTTCAGGAACAGTCTGAAAACCCATTGTGTAGTGCTTTTTAAATAGTCATTATTTCAAACCAGCTTTCCACAGACAGATTCCACAGCAGTTGTTTTTTTTTTCTTTTACACTAACATATTGTGTTTTTAAGCAAATGTTTGCCAAAAAATATATAATAATAAAAATAATTGTGGACAAATACAAAATTGCTAACAATTTAAAACAGTTCTCACCATTGGTTAAACTGCTCCGAAGAAAATCCCTCTCATTTTCCACATCTTTGCATTTTTCTTCAAGGAACTTAACTTTAGATTTCAAGAACAAGTTTTCTTCCTTGACTTTATTGATGGTCACCAGTTGGGTTGTGCTGGAATATAAAACAAACAAATAATCTGTCAAACATAATTTAGAATGTGTCTTCCACATGAAACACACATTGATCATAAACTATTAAGTTTACATAAATTGTCTTAAAGCAACTCACTTTCATGTCTTGGGAGATAAGGATGATTTATTTTAATCTGACAGCCTGTTATCATTATCATTAAATTTATTTAAAATGTAAATTTATATATTTACTTACACATGTATGAAAATCGCAAAATGTTTATATATGATTAAAAACTATGTCTATACTAAACAACCTAGCTAGCTTGCTAGCAAATTGTCAATGGCTGCTTAATTATAACCAATAATGTTAATAAGATTAATTTAAGATTTGATTACAGCAGGGTTCAAACTCTGGCCCCGAGATCCACATCCAACCATAATCAAACACACGTGAAGCTAATCAAGATCTTCAGGATTTCTAGAAAGATTCAGAAAGGTGAGACTGACTAGAGTTTGAGATAAACTCTGCAGGAAATTGGATCTCAATGGCCACAGTCAATAATCCTGAATTACACAATAACCACATCAAAACATAAATGCCACAATACATTACCGGTTTCTTCGTCGTTATTCTCAATTAGTCGATTAGGGGCTGCTCTCTTGCGCACAGTTTTGCGCTCTCGCTCCGTCGCCATGCTGCTGTCTTCTGATTGTGAATCGCATATGCTAACTCCAGTATGACGACGCGTCAATACAATGTTGCAGAAGCTTCCATCTCTGCACGCGAATTCTACTGATGGACACGATTCGTCGAGTGTATTGTCCCAATACGACATGTAGTTGGCCGTAGACATCAATCCACTCAGTTTTAAGCCTTCCAAAACTTTAATTATGTTCTTTGTTTTAACATTTTCTCCTTTAAATTGAATCAGTGTCATGTTGTGTGTTGTGACCTTTCAGTTGATTCCGAGTCAGGTGATCCAATTGAACAAGGATAATAGTAAAAACTACTTCATTAAAAAAGTTACAAGAATATAAACGTTTAAAAAAATATACAAATTGTTACTTAATTATGCCATAGGAAAGTATTTAGAAAATAATTCATGCAGTACTTCCGGAGTCACCGTAAACGCGCCAAATCACTACGCCTTTGGGTAGAGTTGGTAGTAGATGGTAACTTGCCTGCAGTTATGGGACTTGCGAAGAAAATCCTCTCTCTCTGTAATCGCAGGGATAGAAAAGGGACCAAAAAAATTATCGATTTTTTTACAAAAACATAATCTAATGAAGACAAGAATGACATGTAAGAGCTGTAAGAAATCGATGAAACTACAAAAGACGCATACACGGGATGGATATCAATGGTAAAGAAAAATAAATCATTTATTAAATTAATTTTATAAACTCCTACACTAATGTTGAATGTGGTGTTTTTAGGGTATGCCGCAGAAGATCACATACTAGGAAATTTACAAAGAACTGCAGAGCTGGATCGATATTCGAAAACAGCAGGACCAGCTTACAAAGCTGGATGACTTTTATTTACCGGTAGGCAGAAATGCACCTGGCTTATTTTATAAAGCAGAAAATAGGCTAATAATAACTATGGGAAAATTAAATCAATCACCTGATCGAGTGAGTTCTTTTCATGTGATAATGCCGTTTTTGTAATATTGTGATATTTAATCAAAACATCTATTAACCCCTTAACGGGATGCGTGGTGCACTTTTTATGTAGGCTATTGACTATTTTTGTATCACATATTTTGGTAATCATCATAGATTAGGTATTATTCGAAAGCTTGCAAACTCATAATTCATACTTTTTTAAAATTGGACGTTGCGTTACCATGGAAAAGGTGCTTAAAATTTGTAACACTTACAGGAGAATGCATAAAAAAAACTACAACGAAAAAACATTAAATGGAATGTGAGTGACACCCAGTGGCTATTTTTGGTACAGCGCAACAAAATCTCAAAGGAACTTAAATTGTGATATTAACTTCAAATTTGGAATCCAACTTGGTTAGATATGGCTTTATATAAAAAAAAAAAAAACAGTACATTTGATTAACTGTGAATTTAAACTTCCATATCTTTTCATTCTTTAATTTTTGAAGAGTTTTCACAAAAGCAATAGTGTGCTATTACAATATAATACTTAATTCTCAAAATATTTATGACTTAATTCTTGTATTGCCACAACTTTATTCTTGTGATATGACCTTGTTCATATAATTTTGACTATCCTCGTAATAGTATTCATTATATTGCTACAACTCTATTCTCATAATCATAGACTTAATTTTAAGTGGCACTAAAACCCTGTCATATTGGTAGCTTGAATAATTTAACTTAGGGCAAATATGTTTCAGCAAAGATAAAGCAAACATTGTGATACTGTAATGACCAATGTGAATCTTTTTACACACAATCTGTTTTCACTCTTGTAAACAGATATTGTCAAGGACTGAGACTACGTCAGGTGGATATGATCCAGGACGGCATAGCTGGAAGCTCAGCAACACTGAGCAAATGACAAGGAAGCTAAGAATGGTCTGCAGAAAAGCTTTGAGAAAGCACAAAAGAGAGACAGGACAGGTTGTGGGGGGAAGGACAGAGTTTGTCGTCATAGATGAAAGCAACTTCCGTCACAAAAGAAAGGTAGGATATCTACATTTATTTCTAATGCTAGGCTATAATATATAATGGATCTAGAGCAACTTTACTTTCAACTGCCTGTTGAAAAGTTAAAACAAAGCAAGGAGCAGCATGATTGGAGCAATATGATTTGGCATACACACCTTGATCATTGAGTTTTGCTTGAGCAAAAGTTATATTAGCTATTCTAGACAGTTGTTTTAATAGAATGATTTAAAGACAAAACAGTTATAAAAAGTATGGAGACTGTGATGTTATCTTGAATATTTTGTCATCCGAGACAAAAGTACACAACACGTCACACAGGAAAAGAGAAAGCATGACACTTATTTAATGTTACTTTTTTTTTTTAGTATGGGCGAGGAAGAGCTGGCGAAACTTGGAGGAGAAAAAAGTGGGTCTTTGGTATCTTGGCCATTAAGGGAGACAGAAGACGACCAATTTTGCGGCTTGTTGAACAGCGATCAAGAGATCACCTGATTCCAATTATAGCAAGACATGTTCGCCAGGGATCAACCATTTTGAGTGATGAATGGAGACCCTACAGGAGAGCTCTGACCACACATGGCTACACACACTACACTGTAAATCATAGCAGGTGGTTTGTGGACCCAATTCATGGAGGCCACACCCAGAATATAGAAAGAGCATGGTCAACATATAAAAGCCAGGTTTGGAGGTTGAGAGGCAACAGGACAGAAAAGCTGTTAAAGGAACACTTGACCTGCATTGAGTGGACATACTGGCTCGGACACAATCACAGTGATGGTCCTCTAGGACGTTTGCTAAAAGATATTAGACAACAATACAGAGTTTAATATCTTGGAGAATGCTCTAAAATAAATTGATTGTACCTGCGTGTGGCTGAGCCTTTGTGTGTTTGGTGTGTATGTGCATGTCTTTGTTGGAGATAATACTGTGGCTCAGTTTCTCATCTGTTTCACAACTGTGGCAAATATAATTTTAGGTTTAATTCAGACATATATTACACAGTGCTTTATTCTTGCACACTCAGTTGTGCATTATTTGCACACATAATGTGCATACATAATGCATAATTTTCTTTTATGATGATCATATGGAAATGTTTCAGTGCTTGTAATTAAAAACATGTTAGACTCAATCACTGCAGTTGTTTTATGTTGCACAGTTCCTGTGGGGTGACACGTTAGTAAAGGGTTAACATGTTTTTCACTTTAAAATAATGGTCCCAGATCCTAGTAGTTCCTGTGGGATGAAGAGGTAACGCTTGAGTAATTAGTGAAGGGTTAACTTGTTTTTCACTTTAAAATATGGTCCAGATCACTAGTAGTTCCTGGGATGAAGAGGTAACGCTTGAGTAATTAGTGAAGGGTTAACTTGTTTTTCACTTTAAAATAATGGTCCAGATCACTAGTAGTTCCTACGGGATGAAGAGGTAACGCTTGAGTAATTAGTGAAGGGTTAACTTGTTTTTCACTTTAAAATAATGGTCCAGATCACTAGTAGTTCCTATGGGATGAAGAGGTAACGCTTGTGTAATTACTAATTAGTGAGGTGTTGACATGGATTTCACAAGTAATATAGTAAAGTTTAAATTTAATTTTATATCTGAAACATACCGTACAGCCATACCTTTCTGTGAGCCACTAATGATATTCTAACAAACATTGTAATCTGGAAGATGAGGTTTTGTGCTTAATGCAACACAAATGCAGCCAATGTCTTCATTAAGGATGCAAACTGTTTGTGACAAGAACATCATCAATGTTTATATTCATATCCTGAAGAGAAGTCCTCCCCAGGCTACTGTTACTTAAAGGTAGGTCTTTTGGAGTTGGAGACATATTTAACTGACACTGAACAGAGCTCATAATAGTAAACTAATCCAAGCATGAGCATGTCAGCATCACTTCCTAATTTAAATTTTTAATCAAATTTTCATTATTTGTATTATTCTATGTTTAAGTTTTAAATAAACAACATGTACGAACTAACCTGTAGCTAAGAATGATTCGGGGGGGGGGGGAAATAACATTAATAGACTCCTTCCCCTTGCATCTTAGGAAGGATGGAATCCATGGTTTTAACAGCCTAAAAACATTCTTTATCACTATCAAGCCAGAAGGCAGGCCTTCAGAAAAAAATTTCATCACGGGCCCGACCGTCAGCCTGACCGTTAAAAGTGTCAAGCATGTTAACAGATTTTAGTTAAATGTAACCGGGGGAAAAATGACCTGAAATGTAAATGTCTAATTAAGATCAACATCCTACATTATAAGGATTACATTTACAGTATATACACTGATAACACATTATGATACTGGCCCTTTAAGGTTTCAGTGAGTTGAGATCACATCTGAGAGTTGGTTCTCGCGAGAGCGCGAGTGGAAGTAGCGCCTAGCCAAGTGTGCGATATTGCTTGTGTGGCCCTGTCCCAAATGGCACACTCCGGACTTGTGGACTTCCTCAGAGTCCACACTTTGGTGACGTCATGTAGTGCAGACCTATAGGGCCCTTGGCGCGAGTCCACGAGGGTGCATTGAGAGGTATTTTTGGGACAGACTCGATCGTCATGCCGGAAATAACGGTCTGGTTGTTTTTTGACAGGAGCTGCAGGTTCGGGGATAATATTTAGCATCAAGAACAGGTTTCTTTTCTTTTGCAAAATATTATCTCCATGTCAACTACACAGCCTGCTTTTGCTTATGCCACCTGGGCATTAGACAATATATACATGCTTATTTAAATAATGTATACAGTTGTAATAATACATAATGTTCCATTTGAACTAAGATTACAATTTTAACACATAATAAATGTGCATGAGTTTCAGATTAATTTACAGGTTTAAATATAAATACTAGGTTTACATATGACCTTCGGTTCTATTTATTTAATGAATCATAATGCGATCATATTATTCAACGCGCTATTATTATGTTTTAGATATCAACCACTGGTCGATGACCATAATGTTTGTATAAACTGTAGGTAACAACTGGTAAAATGTACACCTAGTCATAAAAACCGTAATGATACCTACACTTAAATATTTTCTTCTCAGCCATGTCATCTTTTGTTCTTGAGCGAAATCTCCTCCCATCCGTTGTCTGATTGGCATTTCGCAAGGATTCCTGGGTAGTTAAAGTGTGCAGAGCCTGCATCTATGCGGGCTTCGCGGAAGACTGCTTCAAGGGTACAAAGGGGGCGCTGCTGAGCACACTTCAGAACGTTAAAATGCTGAATGGGACGGCCTACGGACTCGTAGACTCGGCGAGCATGCGCAATTTAAGTCCACGAGACCGAAAGTCCACATGAAGTGCGCCATTTGGGACAGGGCCAGTGTGTGTGTGAGATATATAAGTGATATAACCTCGATAAACGCCAAAAAGGTGGTAAATATTCACTTGTATTCGAGTAATATTGCATCGGGGAGTCATATATCGAGGCGATTGCTTTGTGATTTGCGACAATTGATGAGGATTGATTGCGAGCTCACATGGAGAGTTTGTTTGTGCCTCAAGTTCATTGGTGAATTGTGAATCAAAAGCGTAAGTGTTGTATTCTATTTGCCTATTTCATAATGTAATATGTTATGGAAATTATATTGTGCATAAAATGAGAAAACTGTTTGTGTAATAGTTCAGTACTGCTTTTCTTGTCAAATTCAGAGGGGAGAAATGACACTGAATAGGCCCTCTGTGAGATTTGGATTGTGTTCAGTAATCCAGGGTAAGTGATTTATGTTTTATATTGAAGCATAAATGTACATTTTGTGCAAATATTTTGAAACTTGTGTAATCTTGATTTGTGTTGAATTATTTGTTTCAAATTCAAGACTTGATTGATAAAGCTAATATTGTGACAATTCAGTGATGAATGACAATTCATTCAGTTGAATGATGCATGTGGCCTTATATGTGCTACTGTTTTAAAGGTGCCCTAGAACCAGTTTTAATAAGATGTAATACAAGTCTAAGGTGTCCCCTGAACGTGTCTGTTAAGTTTCAGCTCAAAATACCCCATAGATTTTTTTTATTAATTTTTTTAACTGCCTATTTTGAGCCCCTTTAAATCTCGCGCTCCCCGCCCCCGAGCTCTCGACTGCCTTAACCAGCATAAACAAAGTTCACACAGCTAATATAACCCTCAAAATGGATCTTTACAAAGTGTTCGTCATTCATGCTGCATGCATGCATCGATTCCTGTGAGTATAGTATTTATTTGGATGTTTACATTTGATTCTGAATGAGTTTGAGGCTGTGCTCTGTGGCTAACAGGCTAAAGTTAACATTACACACTGTTGGAGAGATTTATAAAGAATGAAGATGTGTTTATGCATTATACAGACTGCAAGTGTTTAATAATGAAAATAGCGACGGCTCTCTTGTCTCCATGAATACAGTAAGAAACGATGGTAACTGTAACCACATTTAACAGAACATTAGCAACATGCTAACGAAACATTTAGAAAGACAATTTAAAAAATATCACTAAAAATATCATGATATCATGGATCATGTCAGTTATTATTGCTCCATCTGCCATTTTTCACTATTGTCCTTGCTTGCTTACCTAGTCTGATGATTCAGCTGTGCACATCCAGACGTTTTGCCCTTGTGTAATGCCTTGAACATGGGCTGGCATATGCAAATATTGGGGGCATACATATTAATGATCCTGACTGTTACGTAACAGTCGGTGTTATGTTGAGATTTGCCTGTTCTTCAGAGGTCTTTTAAACAAATGAGATTTACATAAGAAGGAGGAAACAATGGTGTTTGAGACTCACTGTATGTTATTTCCATGTACTGAACTCTTGTTATTCATCTATGCCGAGGTAAATTCAATTTTTCATTCAATGGCACCTATAATTTCAGGGGTGTAAAAGCCACTACCGTTGTCTTTCTGTTTTTTGTTGTCTTTAAATGCCACATTGATTCTTATAATTTGGAGAGAGGAAACCAATTCTTATTTTTATTTCTAAACATTTTTGTCTGTTCTGTAAACTAATTCATCTCCAACCCCAAAAGCCAAAGCTATTTTTTTAATGCTGTGTCCCTTTGGTCACAGTCGAGAATAAAAGACCCCAAGTTTAAGTGTTTTGCCTGTGTTTTCGCCTTTTATTTCTTACAGTAGGCTATTGGCTGGCGACATAAAAACATACGCTGGGAGGCAAAAGAAGAGGGCGAGGGCAGGTGTATTTAGCCCTTGCCAGAGAGGTGATTGATTACTGGCGCTGCTGGCACCTGTACTCGATCACCTGTCTCAAGTCCAGCTTCTTCTTCCTATTATTCCGACGCTTTTGCGACCTACTCCGCTGGGGAGGAGGTGCCCGAGTGGCGACAGCAGATCTCTGGCCCTGTCTCTGAGCCTCGGCTTGAGACGGGCTAGGGCCTCCCAGTTGTCTGGGCCCAGGACCGGATCGAAGCGGTATGCAGGTCCTGAACACTGCAGAACGCGCCTTCGCCATTTCCACGGAGGTGCCAAAAAGCTCAGAAGGCGAAACCGGGGCATCGAGGAGAAAGCTTTTCTCTTTCTCCCCAATGTCCACCAGGTTCAACCACAGATGTCGCTCTGTGGCTACTATCGCCGCCAGCGATCTTCCAATCGATGACGCGGTCTGCTTGGTGGCCCGGAGAGCGAGATCCGTGGTGCAGCGCAGCTCTTCTACCGCATCAGGGGACAAACCCTGCCCCTGATCCAGGTCTTTGAGCAGATCAGCCTGATAAGCCTGCAACACAGCCATCGTGTGCAGGGCTGCACCAGTCTGACCTGCTGCAGTGTATGCTCTGCCGTTTAAACATGATGTAGTCTTCAATGGTTTAGACAGCAGGACTGGAGCTTTTAGTGACAGTGCACTGCCCGTGACGACATAGTTGGCGACGTTGGCGACGCCTTCTCGACGTGGAGATTGGGAAGGAACGGAAGGCTCACCGGAGAGAGAAGCCGCTCGTCAAGCCTTCCACGTGCGGCTTCTCTCCTCATGCGCCCCCATGGCAACTGCAGCCTGCCAGAGGCGCGGTTCATAACCTCCAGCAACTCTGCATACGTTGGGCAGGGAGGCCTGGAGGAAGCCGCGGGGCTCATCCGCTTCGTCCTCCACCGCCATCTCCTGCTCTCTGGGGCTTGCTGCCAGAAGAGCACTGGCTCCTGGATCCGACGATGTCAAAGACAGAACATCACCGCCATCCAGGAGCGCGTCCTCGTCAGCCACCGCTGGAGGCTGAGAAAGGTTTACACCCCTCTCAAACTCCGCGGCGAGCTCCACCTGCCAGCCCCATGATCTCAGCCACCGCTCTGCCTCAGCACGAGTGGGGCCAGAACCACCAGGCACAGGCGCCGGTGCCTCTCCCCTCGAGAAGAGGGCCAGACAGGAACGGAGCATCTTCATAGGAAGACACTCGCAATTAACACATACAAAACCCCCGAGTACTGTCCGTGCGTGCTCTTCGCCCAGACAAAAAACGCAAAGGTTGTGTGTGTCCTCTGGTGTCAGAAACGTCTTGGGTTACGAGTGTAACCCTTGTTCCCTGAGTAAGGGAACGAGACGCTACGTCAGTGACGTGATGGGAATCCTCTGCATTTTTGTGTTCGTGAAGCACTATTGTATCTAACCAATGAGAGAACGCGACGTCAGAGGCGGGTGACGTCACAAACCGGAACCTATAAAGCATGCCCGGAAACAAAGAACGCTAGCTTCTGTGACATGTCTGAAGTAAGCGCTCCAGGCATGCTGGAGGTACGGCAACGTGACGTAGCGTCTCGTTCCCTTACTCAGGGAACAAGGGTTACACTCGTAACCCAAGACGTTCCCTTTCGTGGGAACTATCGACGCTACGTCAGTGACGTGATGGGAACGCTGTCCCAACTACGCCGTGCCTCCGAGTGCCTGGCTACTATCTTGAAAAACCAAAACACCCGGAGTTCTACTCACATTAAGATTATAAAATCTGATGAAGGTGTGCTGGGATGACCATCCAGCAGCACCACAAATATCAGCCAAGGAAACCCCTGACATATGAGCTCTTGAAGCAGCCATACCTCTCGTTGAGTGTGCCCTAACATCCAAAGGGCATGGGTGCCCTAGGGCTTTATAGGTCAATGCGATGGCCTCAACCACCCATTTACTCATCGTCTGCTTGGACGCTGGGCCCCCTCGACTCGGGGACCCGTAACATACAAATAATTGGTCTGATTTTCTCCACAGGGCAGCTCTGTGAACATACGCGTCCAATGCCCTCACAGGGCACAGCAGATTAAGTCTCTCCTGATCCGGTTTAATGAACGGAGGAGGAGGATAAAAAGCCTCCAAAACGATAGGACCTGGGACCCTAGTGGGGACCTTAGGAATGTAGCCAGGCCTTGTATGTAGAAAGGCCTTAACCATGCCTGGTGCAAACTCTAAACATGATGGTGAAACCGAAAGAGCTTGAAGGTCCCCTATCCTTTTCAAAGATGAAATGGCCAGTAAAAACACAGTCTTCAATGTAAGCATTTTATCTGACACATCTTCCAAAGGTTCAAAGGGCGCCTCAGCCAACCCCTGTAACACAATGGCTAAATCCCAGGTCGGAGATTTTGGGCGTACTGAAGGCCTCAGCCTAAGTGCGCCACGAAGGAAGCGAATGACTAAGGGGTCTCGACCTACCGAGACACCACCCATAGGAACATGATAGGCTGAAATAGCAGCAACATACACTTTTAGCGTGGAATGAGTTAACCCTTGCCCCCTCAGAGGCCAGGCCCACAGTTTCCACATTCCTGGACGGGGATGTAAGATCATGCCGCCCGCTTGGGACAGGAGATCCTGTCTGACTGGAAGCTCCAGAGGAGAGCCATGAAGAAGTGATACTAGGTCCGCAAACCATATTCTCGTTGGCCAGAAAGGAGCCACCAATATTAAGTCCACCCCTTCCTGACGGACTTTGTCCAGAACCCCCGGGAGCAGAGAGACTGGGGGAAAAGCATACAGGCGCCGCCTCGGCCACGTCTGTATCATGGCATCCAACCCCAGAGGAGCTGGATGCCTCAGAGAGTACCACAGAGGGCATTGAGTTGACTCCTCTGTGGCAAAGAGATCGACTTCCGCTCGACCGAATGTTTTCCATATAAGCTCCACTACCTCGGAGTGAAGCTTCCATTCCCCCGGACTCGCGCTCTGCCTCGACAGAGTGTCCGCCCCCATATTCAAATACCCCGGAATATATGCCGCCCTCAGCGAGAGTAATTTCCCTTGGGTCCACAGGAGGATGCGACTGACTAATTTGCATAGTGGACGAGACCGCAATCCCCCTTGGTGATTTATGTAGGAGACCACCGTAGTGTTGTCTGTCTGAATCAACACATGGTGGTCCCTCAGGTCGGGGAGGAAGTGCTTCAGAGCCTGAAACACTGCCAGCATCTCCAGCCGATTTATGTGCCAGGAGACCTGGTGTACCTCCCAAAGACCTTGAGCTGAGCGACCACTCATGATCGCTCCCCAGCCCGTGAGGGACGCATCTGTCGTAAGCATTACACGACGACATGAAGTTCCCAACACGGGTCCCTGGGACAGGAACCAAGGCTTTTTCCACATGACCAGAGCACGAAGGCATCGCCGCGTGACTTTGATCATGCGAAAAGGATTTCCCCTCGGGGAGAACCCCTTGGTCCTGAGCCACCACTGTAAGGGCCTCATGTGCAGCAGGCCAAAAGTGATAACGTTGGACGCAGCTGCCATCAGACCCAACAGTCTCTGAAACTGTTTTACAGTGAGTGACCGGCCTAACTTCACCCCATTCACGGCCCCGAGAATGGACGTCACACGAGCGGGAGACAATTGCGTCCGCATCGTGATCGAATCCCAGATTACTCCGAGATAGTTGGCAACCTGACTCGGAACCAGCACACTTTTCTTGGCATTGAGCCTCAGCCCAAGCCTCTTCATGTGCGACAGCACAACATCTCAATGTTGAGCTGCCAGACGTTCTGTTTGAGCTAAAATCAACCAAAATCGTCGATATAGTTCAGCACACGGATGCCCTGGAGTCTCAGAAGAGCCAAGGCTGCATCCATGCACTTCGTGAACGTGCGGGGTGATAATGATAGGCCGAAGGGAAGAACCTTGTATTGGTATGCTTCGCCCCTGAAAGCAAACCTGAGGAACTTCCTGTGAGAAGGATGGATGGATATGTGAAAATATGCGTCCTTCAGATCTATCGCCACAAACCAGTCCTCGGATCTGATCTGTGGAATAATCTGTCTGAGTGTAAGCATTTTGAACTTCAACCTCTTTACAGATCGATTTAGTATACGTAGATCTATGATCGGACGCAACCCCCCATCCTTCTTTGGAACAATGAAGTAGCGGCTGTAAAAGCCCGACATTTTGCTGGGAGGGGGGAATCCGTTCTATAGCCCCTTTTTGCAAAAGCGTCGTAACCTCTTGTTCCATTATCAGAGACTGCTCTGGAGCTACCACTGTGTGAGTCACTCCACTGAACCTGGGCGGACGAGAACCGAACTGAATTCTGTAGCCCTGTTCTACCATGAGCAGCACCCATTTCGAAATATTCGGAAGACGTTTCCATTCCCCCAAAAATTCTACTAAGGGAACCAGCCTCTCGAGACTGGTCTCTGGTGTTTTTTGAGCACTTGGCTCGTTTATCTGGCACGGCGCACCGGCAGATAAGCGAATCATGTGCTGGCCGATCCTCCTCGAAGGATCGACGAGGACTGCTGCGCCCTGTTGCACACTGGGTGGCAGGGTTGGCAGAACAGCCCCCTGAAGGCACCGATGGGGAACGATAGATATCAATCGTCGAACCCCTTCCTGCCCTCAGAAACCCTGACCCATGAACGTCAGGATTTCTTTTGGGAAGCCTTCCGGAAATAATGACGGTCCTCAGATCCGCCCTACCCCCAGAAGGCTTCTGCTGTACAGCGCGCACCGGTCCCCAAGCTTTCCGCGGGGGAGCACGGGCGGCCACACTAGCTTTTTGCTGGGACCTGTATCCCAAGGAGCCGGCTATCGGCTGAGGCTGCTCCCGCCCAGCAGCCTCAGGGGGATGAGATTTTCGGGGAAGGAATCTTTGGAACGCCGCTTTCTGTTTTTTCGCCTCCTCGAACCTGTCGACGACAGTAGCAACTGCGTCACCGAACAGGCCCTCGGAGGAAAGCGGCGCATCCATAAGGATATGTTTGTCCTTATCCTTAATATCTGCGAGATTGAGCCACAGATGTCTCTCCGTGGCCACCAGGGCTGCCATAGAGCGGCCTACTGACTTGGCCGTCTCCTTGGTGGCACGGAGAGCTAAATCTGCGGCTTTTCTCAACTCTTGAATTGTTTCAAAAGTAGCCTCCCCAGTCTCCTCAATCTCCCCCAGCAGATCAGCTTGGTATGCCTGCAGTATGGACATTGTGTGCAGACATGCCGCAGCCTGACCCGCTGCCGAATAAGCCTTGCCCACCAGACTCGATGTTTGTTTTAGTGGTTTGGTGGGCAACGTCGGGGATTTCAGGGACGATGCAGACTCGGGCGAGAGATAGCTCGCAAGCGTCTCCTCAACCCGAGGCATCGCCCCATAACCGTGTTGCTTCAGCCCCGTGATATTACTGTACATTGTCGTTTGTGGGCTGAAGACACGGTACTGCATGGGTCTATTCCACGACCTCGACACCTCGGTGTGGAGGTCGGGAAAGAACGGCAGTCCCCGACGCTGGGGTAGTGACCTAGCTGGGAGGAAGCGTTCATCTAGCTTGCTTTTTATTTTTGGAACGCTTTCCTCCGCGGGCCAGCTTATTTTCAGTTTTTCCACTGCCCTGGTCACTACCTCCATAAGCTCCTCATGGGCTGGAGATGAGGGTGACGGTCCCTCATCTCCACCCTCGACACCTTCAACATCAACCTCCTCGGAGGAAGATATATTCAGTGTCGGTGCCTCCCTTTGGGGGGAAGAAACCGCAGCGCGTGCTTCCACCACCAACGGAGAGACACTAGATCTAGCAGGTAAGGGGAGCGATAAGGCAGAGCCCGTCTCTCCCCCCTCTACTAGATCCATTTGTGAACCCCACGAATGCAGCCTTCACTGTGCCTCGGCAGCAGCGGGACCAGACCCGCGGGGAACACTCGCCGTCGCGCCCTCCTCAAAGAGCGCCCGGCGTGAGCGCAGCGTCCTGAGAGTGAGCCTCTCACAGTGCACACAGACAGCCCCCTCGAGAGCTGCCTGTGCGTGCTCAACTCCCAGGCACTTCACACACATCTCGTGTGTATCTCCCTCCACGATGAATCGCGGGCAAGGAGGTGCACACTTAGTGAAACGCTGGCTTTTTTCCGTCATTATTTATATATATATGTGTATGTGTCTTATTTCACTTGTTTTTAGAAACTCTTGTCCTCAGACGAAGAGATCACTTTTGGCGAGATGGTAGACAAACAACAGTAAATAAGACAGACAAGATACAAATAGCGCTTACTGAAGACAACAGAAGCTAGCGTTCTTTGTTTCCGGGCATGCTTTATAGGTTCCGGTTCGTGACGTCACCCGCCTCTGACGTCGCGTTCTCTCATTGGTTAGATACAATAGTGCTTCACGAACACAAAAATGCAGAGGATTCCCATCACGTCACTGACGTAGCGTCGATAGTTCCCACGAAAGGGGACCTCGGACACGGGTCAGCACACTTCCTAAAGCATTTCTCCTTGCACACATTCTCAGACATATTGCCAAAAAGCTTGCTTTTCTTACCGTTTGCTTAAAACAGTGGCTAAGACACAACAGTCTCGAAAGACAAAAAGATACTGACTGCTTCTCCAGGCGCACCTTATATGCTTCCGAGTCGCGCCCCATTACGTCATAGGCTGTCGCTGGCCAATAGGATTGGAGTTTGTTGATATTTGGCTTTCAGACACTGAGTCACGTGGACGTTCCCCATAGCGTTAGCTATAGGGAACGTCCACAGCGAGAGCAAGTTCTCTTTCGAAAGGGAACAGTTCACTTGAACATGGACATGAACACATGAACTTCATCTCCAGGGCTGCTCTGAGAGTTACTTCACCAGCATTTAACCATTTAATTTGAGAAAACTATCAGAAGATACACACACAAACTCAAAGTTCCCTTTCAGTCAGTCACGTTCAACATTACATCAGAACTGAACTGACAAATTAAGATGCCAATTCGTCAGTTCAATTCTAACATAACGTCTCCATTCCCTCCTTCAGGGAACAAGGGTTACATACATCCCTTTCAGTCAGTCACATTCAACGTTACGTCAGAACTGACATGGCGAATTGGGATCTCAATTCATCAGTTCAGTTCTGTTGTAACATCTTTGTTCCCTCCTTCAGGGAGCGAGGGTTACATACGTAACCAAGACGTTCTCCACTACAACCCACTTGAAAAAATTACTGATGGAAATATATTACTGTTGTACAGTAGAAAGTGTACTTCTCAAAATAATGATAATAAAATTGTTAAAACTTTAAGTAATAATCACACACTTTTTGATTTATAAAAATTTAAAAATGGAACTTAATTTTTTTAATGGAGTCCAGAAAAATTAAAACTGGGAAAAGAAACAGAATTTGGGAAAAATAGAACTGAATTTGAAAAAAAAAAGGGGAAAAGAAACAGATTTCATAGAGTCCTAAATGTACTCACCATGTGCACGAGTTAACTCTACCAATAGTGGGTTGATTGAACTAACTAACTGTTTTGGAACTGACAAGTAAGCAAGGTTTGGGTTAATTAACCGAGAGTTCAGGATCCATTGCTGGACAACCCTCTAGGATCCAAATGCAAATCGAAAATATATTTTTTTTTAAATTATAGTAATAACAAAATTACACTAAAAATCAGGAAACGGGACATGAAAATGAACCTGCAGTCTATGTCTATGTACAGTGCATCCGGGTATTCACTAGCGCTTCACTTTTTCCACATTTTGTTATGTTACAGCCTTATTCCAAAATGGATTAAATTCAATATTTTCATCAAAATTCTACAAAAAATACCCCATAATGACAATATGAAAGAAGTTTGTTTGAAATCTTTGCAAATTTATTAAAAACAAAAAAATCTCATGTACATAAGTATTCACAGCCTTTGCTCAATACTTTGTAGAAGCACCTTTGGCACCAATTACAGCCTCAAGTCTTTTTGAGTATGATGCTACAAGCTTGGCACACCTCTTTTTGGGCAGTTTCTCCCATTCTTCTTTGCAGGACCTCTCAAGCTCCATCAGGTTGGATGGGGAGCATCGGTGCACAGCCATTTTCAGATCTCTCCAGAGATGCTCAATCAGGTTCAAGTCTGGGCTGTGGCTGGGCCACTCAAGAACATTCACAGAGTTGTCCCGTAGCCACTCCTTTGTTATCTTGTCTGTGCTTAGGGTTGTTGTCCTGTTGGAAGATGAACCTTCACCCCAGTCTGAGGTCCAGAGCGCTCTGGAGCAGGTTTTCATTAAGAAAGTTCCTGCCACTGAAAAACATCCCCACAGCATGATGCTGCCACCACCATGCTTCACTGTAGGGATGGTATTAGCCAGGCGATGAGCAGTACCTAGTTTCCTCTAGACATGACGCTTGCTATTCAGGCCAAAAAGTTCAATCTTTGTTTCATCAGACCAGATAATTTTGTTTCTCATGGTCTGAGAGTCCTTTAGGTGCCTTATGGCAAACTCTTTGAGCTGTCATGTGCCTTTTACTGAGGAGTGGCTTCCGTCTGGTCACTCTACCTTACAGGCCTGATTGGTGGAGTGCTGCAGAGATGGTTGTTCTTCTGGAAGGTTCTTCTCTCTCCACAGAGAAACACTGGAGCTCTGTCAGAGTGACCATCAGGTTCTTGGTCACCTCCCTGACTAAGGCCCTTCTCCCCCGATCGCTCAGTTTGGCCAGGTGGCCCGCCTTAGAAAGAGTCCTGGTGGTTCCAAATTTCTTACTTTTACACATGATGGAAGCCACTGTGCTCATTGGGACCTTCAATGCAGCAGAAATTTTTCTGTACCCTTTCCCAGATCTGTGCCTCGATACAATCCTGTCTTGGAGGTCTACAGACAATTCCTTGGATTTCATGGCTTGGTTTGTGCTCTGAGATGCACAGTTAATTGTGGGACCTTATATAGACAGGTGTGTGCCTTTCAAAAGCATGTCCAGTCAACTGAATTTACCACAGGTGGACTCCAATCAAGTTGTAGAAACATCTCAAGGATGATCAGTGGAAACAGGATGCACCTGAGTTCAATTTTGAGTGTCAAGGCAAAGGCTGTGAATACTTATGTACATGTGATTTTTTTTCTCCCTCCTTTTTAATTTTTAATAAATTTGCAAAGATTTCAAACAAACTTCTTTCATGTTGTCATTAAGGGTTATTGTTTTTAGAATTTTGATTAATGAATTAATGAATTTAATCCATTTTGGAATAAGGCTGTAACATAACAAAATGTGGACAAAGTGAAGTGCTGTGAAAACTTTCCGCATGCACTGTATCATGGTTGAGTTCTTTTGCCTGCCTTCATCTGAGTTTGCTTGTGGATTTACTATTAAAGTCTATTTTGATTCTTTCACTCCGTGTACCATTGAATTGGCTTTATTGATTACATATTACATAGCAGCAGCAAGTGCGAGGTTGTAATGGCAACCAGATACATTGCATGCAAATTACTTGCGCTACGACTGTTTTTGCAGGGCTAGCAATAAACACGTTGAAAATAATGCACTATGAACATGTTTGTTAATAGAATCTCAAAGTAGGCTTTTATTAAGCAAATCAAGGAGTGAATTACTCACCCACTGCTTTAAAACCAGGCTTGGGAAGATTACTTTAAAAATGTATTCTGTTACAGTTACAAAGTACTTCATAAAAAAGTATTCAGTAACATAATCCAAGTACCACAATATAAAAGTAATGTAATCTGATTACTCTTGGATTACTTCAAGGTCACTTGATGTAAGTGACCTTGAAGTAAGTGACCTGTCTGCTCCTGTATGCCTCGCTGCTCAGAGTGGTTTGCGTCTGTAACTCCGTATAGCTTTGTTTTGAATCTCTTACTATCATTCATTGTTGTTTATATTATCATTACCATATATCTAATATTGCCTACCACATTAATCTGACGTCGCTAGCTTTGAATCTTTTAATCTAAATCGCTATCACAACGCGTTTGCATCTCGCTAGCTTGTTAACTTGTCATCAGTCTCTCACGCACTCCTTTTTCTATGCGTTCATCAAACAGCTGTGGTAAGTCGGATCGGTCTACAAACACGGTGAGTCATGTCATCCTCTCCTTCTATTGCAACATGCTCTGCCTGTCACATGTTCAGTATAGCTTTTTCTGTCAGCGACGAGGGATTTACATGTCATAAATGTAGGGAAATAGTCAGGCTGACAGAGAAAATCTCACAATTAGAGACACGCATCCAAACTTTAATCGATGATAGTAAGAATGCAAGGGCTTTAGATACTGTTTTAGATGCGACTAGCTTAGTAACTCTGAACATTGTTCGGTTCCGGCTGTAGAGCCCATGCAGCAGGGCAATTAGGTAACGGTGAGGCGGCCTAGCCGTGGAAAACACCACTCTTCCATTCCAATAAGAACATCAAACAGGTTCTCCCCACTCAGTGACGCACCCACTGAGAATCCTGTTGAAAGTGCCCTAGTTATTGGCGATTCTATTACACGGAACGTGAAAATAGAGACACCAGCCACCATAGTCACATGTTTGCCGGGAGCCAGAGCACCTGACATCAAAGCAAATTTAAAAGTGCTGGCTAATGCTAATCATAAATACTCTAAAATTATAATTCATGTCGGCGCTAATGATGTTCGACTTCGCCAGTCGGAAATCACTAAAAATTAACATTAACATTAAAGAGGTGTGTGAATTCGCAATTACAATGTCAGAAACAGTAATTTGCTCTGGCCCTCTTCCTGTTCGTCGGAGTGATGAGATAGTTAGCAGATTATCATCACTCAATGGCTGGTTGTCTAAGTGGTGTCCGCAGAATAATATAGGTTTCATAGACAATTGGAAAAGTTTTTGGGGCAGACCTGACCTGTTGAAAATAGATGGTATTCATCCCTCCTGGGATGGTGCTGCTCTTCTCTCTAGTAATATGGCACATAGTCTTAGAGCTGAAACAAGACAAACTGGGGCCCAGGTCAGGAAGCAGACAGACCAGCTAAACCGACCATCTTCTAGCTGCCTCACGTCACAGAAGTCAGATAATTCCCAACACATAGAAACTCTTCAACCTAGATATTATCACATAGAGACTGTGTCTGTACCCTGAATTAGTAAAAACAAAAAACCTCCAAACCCATTTAAGGGTAAAAATTTAATTGATGTTCAACAAATAAAAAAATATAGATAATACTGATAAACAAATGATAAAGCTTGGGTTGTTGAATATTAGATCCCTTTTTTCAAAAGCACTTATTGTAAATTATATTATCACATACAATAATCTAGATTTGCTGTGTTTGACAGAAACCTGGTTAAAACCAGACGATTACTTTAAATGAGTCTAGCCCTCAAGGTTACGATTATCGACACAATCCATGTCAGAAAGGCAAAGGGGGAGGTGTTGCTGTAATTTATAGTAATATTTACAGTATTACGCAGAAGTCTTTCAAATATAATTCCTTCGAAGTGATGGTACTTTATGTAATGTTATGTAAGTTGACATTTGTGCTGGCTACTGTATACAGGTCACCAGGACACCATACAGACTTTATCAAAGAATTTGCTGATTTTCTATCGGAGTTAGTACTGGCTGCGGATAAAGTCCTTGTTGTTGGTGATTTTAATTTCCATGTAAATAATGAAAAAGACGCATTGGGATTGGCATTTACAGACATTCTAAACTCTATTGGAGTTAGACAACACGTGTCAGGACCCACTCATTGTCGTAATAATACTTTAGATCTAATATTGTCACATGGAATCGATATTGATGCCGATGAAATTCTGCAGTAGAGTGATGACATCTCAGATCATTATCTAGTCTTGTGTATACTACATTTAGTCAAGGCTGCTAAACTGCCTCCCTGCCACAAATATGGTAGAACCATCACTTCTACCGCTAAAGATCGCTTTATAAATAATCTTCCTGATCAGTTTCATCGCCTTAGCATACCAGACACCTTAGAAGACCTCGATGTTGCAACAGAAACTATTGCCTCTGTCTTTTCCAGCACATTAGACTCAGTTGCTCCTTTGCACTTAAAAAAGATTAAGGAATTTAATCCAACACCGTGGTACAACGAGCACACTCGGGCCCTAAAGGGAGCAGCCAGAAAAATGGAGCGCAGCTGGAAGAAAACAAAACTAGAAGTTTTTCGCATTTCGTGGAGAGAGAGAATGATTGAGTACAGAAAGGCCTTAAAGACTGCTAGATCAGCCTATTTTTTCAAATCTTTTAGAAGAAAATAAACACAACCCTAGGTATTTATTTGATACAGTGGCTAAATTAACAAGAAATAAAGCTTCAACTTCTGATGTTTCTAAACAGCGTAGCAGTAATGACTTTATGAACTTATTTACTTGCAAGATTGACAATATTAGAGAGAAAATTATAACCATGCAACCGTCTACTACAGTATCGCGTCAATTATTGCATTGTAGTGTCCCTGAGGAAAAATTCAATTCATTCACTGCTTTAGGAGAAGAAGAATTGTCTAAACTTGTTAAATCATCAAAATGAACAACATGTATGATAGACCCTTACCAACTAAGCTATTGAAAGAGATGCTTCCAGAGGTCATAGATATCGGTAATTCATCTTTATCACTAGGATACATACCAAAAACTTTTAAGCTGGCTATTTGTTAAGTGCTTAAGGATGTTCACTGGAAAGAACACAACATTTAGGTGAGATGCAGCTGTTGCAGTGTGAGGGAGAACAAACCAGACAACAAGGGATGCAGTTATAACTCGATGTTTATTAACACGGGGAAAATTAAGACAACACAAGAAAAACGTAAACTCAATAAAAGTAAGAAAAAAATGAGGGTGTCGCCAAACAAAAGAAATAATCATAACAAAACCCATTAACTAGCGCCCACTCCCCTAAACTAACTACCAAAAATAAAATGTAGAAACAAAACCGAAAACTTCGGTGCGTGTGGTGCCTTAACTAAACTCCACTACATAAATAAACAAAACACAATGGAGGTAAACACCCACACACTAACTAACATGAATTACTAGCTACCAGGTCGAGCCGTCACGCACTGTACGGAATTAACGATTGTCAGTGAGGTTGAGATTAGCGCTGAGCTGTCCATAACAAAGGGTTCATTATTTGTCAATCAAGTGGTTAACAGATAATGACTTCACACCAGCATACGAATGGGCACATACATTTAACACGAGAAACTTGTATCACGCTCTAACTCCATCAGGTTAACTATTACACGAATACAACAAACAACTCACAGAAATGCCGTCTTAATAAACCACAGACTAAGTGAACAGTTCACAGACACATAGGATGGCTGGCTCTGGCTCGACAAAGGTGAGTGAGGTCCGAGCCCAAACACTCACTGCAGGTGGAACGCCGCCAAAGCCTTTTAAATGATCAGCCACCCACAGATTGGCAGAACACTGGTCGGGACGTCAGAACGTCATGACGTCACCAGGATGATCGCTGGTTTACCGTCCAATAAGATCAACCTAAACTCGACAGATAGGTAACAAAAGAGAGGGAGGGAAAAAACAAAAAATACAAAACATACGTGGAACGTAACACTATTATTAAACCTCTTATTAAAAAAAACACAACTTGATCCTAGACAATTAGTCAATTACAGGTCGATCTCAAATCTCCCTTTTCTGTCAAAAATACTAGAAAAGGCAGTATCATCACAACTTATGTTCCTTTTTAGAAAGAAATGGTATCTGTGAGGATTTCCAGTCAGGATTTAGACTGTTCCATAGTACTGAGACTGCTCTCATTAGAGTTACTAATGATTTGCTCTTATCAACAGATTGCGGTTATATCTCTCTATTAGTGTTACTGGATCTCAGTGCTGCATTTGACACTATCGATCACAACATTCTGTTAAATAGACTCGAAAATTTTGTTGCCATGTTTCTAGCATCTGTAAAACCGCATTCTTCCATCTTAAAAATATATCTAAACTACAACATATGCTCTCAATGAAAAATGCAGAACAGTTAGTTCATGCATTCATGACCTCAAGGCTAGATTACTGTAACGCTCTACTAGGTTGTTCTTCCGCTCGCTTGATAAATAATCTACAGCTTGTACAAAATGCAGCAGCTAGAGTTCTTACTAGAACTAGGAAGTATGACCATATTAGCCCAGTTCTGTCAACACTGCATTGGCTTCCTGTTAAACATCGTATAGATTTTAAAATCTTGCTAATTACTACAAAGCACTAAATGGTTTAGCTCCCCAGTACCTGAGTCCTTCACGTCTATTGCGATCTCAGAATTCAGGCCAGATGATAATACTTAGAATATCAAAATCAACCGCAGGCTGTAGATCCTTCTCTTATTTGGCACCTAAACTCTGGAACAATCTTCCTAGCTTCCTATCTCTTTAACCTGGCATACACATAACACATTATCAATTTATATTTTCAAATCCATTAAAGGATTATTAGGCTGCATAAATTAGGTCAGCCGGAACCGGGAACACTTCCTATAACACTAGATGTACTCGTTACATCAGAAGAAGAATGGCATCTACGCTAATATTAGTCTCTCTGTTTATCCCGAGATTTACCGCGGTTTATCGGATCCGGGCCATATCCAGGTGAGATCAAGGACTTGCGCCTTGACATGACCACAACGCAGCCCTGAAGTGTCAGCAGAGATTGAGTCAACTAGATCATCCACTGTGAAGGCCTCATCGACACGACAGCCAGTGGCAGAGTTCCTCAACAAACCGCCCATACCGCCGTGATGAATACGATCCTCAACTGGATGGAACTGGAATAAATACTTTGACTGTTGCAATCCCATCAGACTTATGATAGCTGCGTGAATCATAACAAAGCACTGTTCGCCAGAGGAGAACTGGCCCCCCGACTAAGGCTGGTTTCTCCCAAGGTTTTTTTCTCCATTTTTAACACCTGTTTGCCACCTGATGTCACCTGTTGGAGTTTGGGTTCCTTGCCGCTGTTGCCTTTGGCTTGCTTAGTTGGGGACACTTGACATTTGATATTCAACAGTATTTTGATCTGCCTGCACTGACACCATTGTATGCGAACTGAACTGAGCTGGATGAAGACATCACTGTTTACTCCAGTGCTGATATAGATAAATTAACTAAATTAATAACTATTGTTTTTTACATCGGAATGAATCAATACTGAATTTACTTAAAGATGGATACTGACACCATTTTCTTTAAGAGCTGCTGTGCAGCCAAAATTATATACCAGCTATCACTGTAAAGCTGCTTTGACTCAATCTGCATTGTAAAAAGCGCTATATGAATTAGGGATGTCCCGATCACGTTTTTTTGCCCTCGAGTCCGAGTCCGAGTCATTTGATTTTGAGTATCTACCGATACCGAGTCCCGATCCGATACTTCTATAATACATAAAAAAGAATAAAGAAGAGCGAAAAAACAGATCCAGGATCCAGGAACAGTGCTTTTCAGGTTTTTCAGGTATGTAACAGTAGTTTTCAAGTACAGAAAATGGATAAAGTAATCAAATATAAAATATCACTGCATGTTATCTTTACTGTATAAAATAAATAAAGATTAATCATTATTGAAGTTACAAAAACTATTCAGTCAAGAGCAGTGAGTGATTTCTTTGTTATTTGTTGTTTTATTTAACATTAAAAACAGGCAGCAGGAATAGTTTTTTTCCCTATAAGACATGCACGATCCAGTACACATACTGTTACACATGCGCTGTCTTTCTCGACTAATATACGTTCACTTAAGACATAACCGACTATGACATATACTAGCTAAGACAGGCATGTTGACATAATTTTTGTATGAATTTGTCCGCTGAAGCGCAAGACTTGAAAGAGAACTCAGTATTTGCGCGCTGACTGAAATAAGCGTGCGCGCTTCGGATGAGCGCACACAAATCTTCTCACAGCGCGCGAGCTCTCTTTCACGTCTTGTTCTTTAAGGTTTAAATCAGCAAGGCTTAAATGAGTTTAGTTTAAACACAGATAGCAACGTGTGCTGTTCAGGTCTCGCCTGCGCTCGCGTGCTATCAACACCCGGGTGATGACGGTGTAAATGACTGGACATTAGAGCATACACTCGAAGTGAACAGTTTACAAAGAGTGACTGTTTTGTCCACGCTTTCTGATTATCGTTGTTGTAACGTTTTGCGCATCCATCGACTGAAACATACATTATCTGAACTCTGTCTGTCTGTTTTCCACGATGCTATTTTAAACAAACCATATTAACCAATAGATGTGTCGTCATTCGAGATGGACTGCGGTGCAAGTGCGTACCGAACCGTAAGTGGAGAACCGTTGCACCCCTAATACATATATATCCGAGTCCTGATCGGGAGGTAATGTCCGATTCCGATCGAGTCTGAAACCACGTGATCGGGCCCAATTTCCGATCACGTGATTGGATCTGGACATCCCTAATATGAATAAAGGTGGCTGCGTCCGAAACCGCCTACTCAATGAGTAGGTACTTAATTTCAATAAGTACTTACTTAACGAGCGCCAAAAGAGTAGGTACTTAACAGCCAAATCTCGTTGAGTATGCGAGATCCGAAAATAATCCGCCATGTTGACGTTATCATGTGACCTACGACTTTATCACAAGTGCAACAACTTAAAAGATATGAGTGACAGGTTTAATCTGTTAATATATTGATAAACTGCTTATTTTGTGGTCTTGTTGAAGAAACAGCTGCCAGTAATTTTGTAATTGTAGTAGGCTATAACTAATATATTTTGGGTTAATTTAAAGTTCTTATATTTTTATAATGTAAGTTTATTTTTTGTTACAAATACCCAAATTCGTGTGAATATGTTATTAATTTCTTTATTTTATATGCAATAAATGTCCATCCACAAGCATAAATCAAAAATTTTCCCCTTTTTCTTGTTGAATTAGTTTCATCCCTCAGGCTTACAAATAATAAATAAAATAAATACTTTTATGCATTATGATGTATTCAAAATATTTAACCTTGTCATCATGCTTTATGTGAGTATATAATTTCAAACGATGATGTATACAAACGCATTATTATTTTTTTTTTTAAATTTTTATTGTTCATTGTTAAAGATACAACTGGTATTTTCCCTGATCTTGTATGTTATTATAGTCCTGCAATAAAATAAAGATGAGTGACAGGTGCACTAACACCTCACAGAACCAGTAATCCACAACCCTACCTAGTGCGGTTTCCCTCAGTGTTAGCAATGTCTGCACAAAGAAGACATCAGCAGCTGCTCGAAGATCCCACCTTTGAAGAAGACTGATTTTATACTCAAAAAATGTAAGTAAAATCTACTTGAAATTAAGATTACCTCAGAATGAATTGCTTTGCTAGCACACCCCAACATTAACCATAAACCAAAACTTAATTATATTACTTTTCATATTACTTCTTTAGTAAAACAAGCAAAATGTAATGTTTTGTTATATGACAGCTGTGCATGAACACACACTAGACAAATACAGCTGATGTGAATACATCTCCATTTACAGTCAATGAAAGCATGAAGTAATAAAATATATACATTTACTGATAATAGCATAATTAATAAGTAAAGAATTAATAAAAGTAATAATGACAATAATTAAATAAATGCATGTACAAGTCAACAACACATGAAACAAAGCTTTATTCAAACGTATTGCTCTAACAATCAGGTATTTACAGTCCTGCTGCCATCTCACACAGCTGTGCCAATTCTGCAGCTTTATTCTGATGAAGCTGCTGATGAACACCTTCATCCATCATGTCCCTCACTGCTGGGGACATCGTTGATCCAGAGGATGAGGAAGGCCATGATGATGATGATCCTCTGAACCCCACAAGCTTGAAGCAGGAGTGGGAGAAGATGTGCGGGACAATCTGGCTCTGCTGTGTCTGCTGCAAACATTCATGTGCTCTCCATCAGCATGACTGAATAAACAGATTAAAACATTTTACACTTAATTCATGTCAGCATTCAGTTTCTTGCCATACTTCATTTAATATTTTTACAATTACATGATGATTTCTTTTGTAGCTTCATTACTTTTGTGGTGTAGTGGTCTAAACCGCTGAGCTGGTCAGCAGAAGGTTTGCTGGTTTGATCTTTGCAGCGTCTCCACCAGTGTGTCCTTGATCAAGACACTTTACTTCCAGGTTACTCCAGCGGGATCATCCCTGTAATAAGAGCACTGTTAGTCACTTTAGATAACAGTGTTATCTAAAGTGTTAGTGTTTCGAGCACAAATGCTATTTGGGGGCATAAAGGGTTAGTTCACCCAAACAAATAAATTCAGTCATTATTCACTTGCCTTCACGCTGTTCAATCCCTGTGTTCATTTTTTTTTTTTTTTTTTTCTGAACACAAAAGTTGATTTTGATCAAGTTTGTCCAGCTAGTTTCTACAATATCAGTCAATGGAGCCTGACTTCCAGAAGCTTCATGACATTATTTGATGATGCTTTTGAAGCTTCAGTGTATGAAACCAGCAGAACAAACTTGACCAAAATCACATCCTCACTGTTTGGTCTTTGTCTAGATGCTCTCGCTGGCTCTGGGCTCACTGAGGATGAAGAAATCACATCAACATCAGGTCAGATGAGGCAGTAAGGGCAGGAGGGAGTGATGGAGAGTCTCATCCATGACACTGAACCATTCCCAGGATCTGCTGTGGCTCTCCATCCTCAGTGCTCACACCAGTCTGAGGACATTTCACATCCTACAAAAATACACAATCATAATACAAAAGCAGTCATTTTAGCAGTACAATGTTCTCTGATTTCTGTATTAGAAGTAACAAAATGATCTTTATATTTTTGTTTCAGGTTTTCCTCTTTTTTTTTCTTTTTTCACAAATGCCACTGTCATCTTTCCTTGTAGGTCCTGCTCCAACACAAAGCTCTGCAACAAATGCACTGACATCAAGAATCAGAAAGTACTGTAATACTCTGTTTGAAATACAATAATTAAAATAAACTACAACTTAAGATTTAATAGACTTTGTATTAATTTCTGTCCCTGTAACATCAGACAAGATTCAAGTTTCCTCTGAGATTTATGTGCTGTAATGTAAACAGTGTTGACAACAGTGAATTCTACATAATAGCACACACACACATCACTCATGGAACATAATCCATCACGCATAAGTCATAATACTTTATATATTCTTAATATTTTCCTGTCAGATGTTAAATAAACATAAGCATCTTTAAGATGTATCCTCTTCGGAGAATTAAGTTATGTGTGTTTACTAGAGCTCCCTGTTATCTATACAAAATAAAACATGTTTTTACAGTAAAATCACAACTACCCAGCTAACAAAAAAAGGTCCCCAGAACGTCCCCTGAATGGCCTCTGCGAACGTCCCCCGCACGTCCATGTGTAGGGTCCTCTAGCTGTCCCGGGGACGTCCGCAAAGACGTCCTCCGGACGTTCACAGGACGTTCAGCGGCTATTCGGGACGTTTAGGGGACTTTCGATTAAGTCCTCTTGTTGTTTTTTATTTTACTTCTAGGTTAACAAAAGAAAACAAACACGTTGTAAGGAGCAAAATACGTGTATTTATTTATAAATTAACAGTTTTATAGTTGTTGTGCTCTTTCCGTGTGTGTGTTAGGCAAACATGCAGTTGTGTGTGCACGCGCGTCTCTCGTTGTCAGCTGTGGTAGTCTGATGGCAGTTTTTTCGTTGGCTTCTAACCTAAAACGACAAAATGAACACATTCAATCATGTATCAGGTATCGTTTGTCTATTAAAAATATTTGTTACTGTCAATTTGGGTTTAGTTAGACCAAGATTAGCGCACATTTGAAGATAGGCCGTAACGGTCAGCCGCGACGGACAACACACTTCAGTAAACATTAAATGTAATCTTGTCATATAATTTAAAATTTACAAGATAAACAGTGGTTAAGTAGCTAATGTCTACTAAACTAAAAATTTAAAATACCTTTTCGGCCGAAGAAAGAGAAAACTCGTCTGAGAAAATCACCGGCAGGACAGTTAACTCTCGACGCAGCTGAGCGTTGCCATGGATACATGCGCGTACCCTAAAGAATGACGTCAGTCGACCGTCACTCGCTTGTATCTCCCAGCTGTGTGGCTATATTACACTTTTTGCCACATGCTATACCTGTCTTAAGTGTAAAATTAAAGTATTTTTTTTCCTAAAATAATTTTCTTTAATAAAACATGTTTGACAGGTATTTATTGGTATAGGAATTGTCTTACCTGTGTAATTTTCCAATTTTCTTTGCCAGCAAAGTTCTTTTCATTCTTCATCTTTCTTTGCTGCATTCATCAGTTGAAGTCAATAACATTATTTTAGAGCTCACGGATTAAATGTTCTTTAAGCATGGGAATACATAATAAATTGTAGGTATAGGGTGAGTTCAGGGTGATTGGGACACTTTTTACTATTGAGATGACTTGGATAAAATGTCCCATTCAGTCTGCATTCACCCTATCTTATATAAAGCCTACTATTGAGGGGTAGGCCTATCATGATTTTGATGTTTAAATGATAACTGCTGAAGGCACACATGATCTGATGACATCTTTTATTAGTTTGTAGGTTGTACTACTCCATTATTTTTTCCATTAGGCTAACATGAAAGTTGTTCATTTTTAATATTTACTTCATTTTACAATGAATGTTATTACAGAAACGTCCACTTTTCTGTCCTAGACTTTACAGAAATATTACACCTGAAAAACCTTCAGGATTAAATTTATATATATATATATATAATATATATATTATATATATATATATATATATTTATATGAACACAATATGTTATTTGAACAATTAAACCTTCTTGAGCCATCAACGTGGCAATATTCATTTTTTAATTGTAAAAATTCCAAGCGCCACAGAAGTGCTCATCCCCACAGTCATGTACAGAGGGAAAGTGCTTTATTTTGAGCTCAGAAAGTTTTTCTACCATTTCAAATACAATAATGTATGCATAGCTATCAAATATATTATGTAAACTACATTAAAAAAAAAAAAAAAAGATGAAACAAAAAAACAAACAAACAAATGCTGAATAAATATTATAAAATATATAATGAACCTCTGGTGTTGTGTCACTGGTTTACCTTTAACAAAAATCTCTTTTTTTTGAAATAAAAATCACACTGATGGCATCACTTGACTTCCTTCTTCCCATTTCCTGAAGATCCATGAAGAAAGGCCAATGGAAAGTCTCTTTTCAGTTATCAGAAATTTTAATTAGAAAATCATAATTTAATATGAAGCTTTTAGGTGAAGTCACTGGTATGACCTACATTATTGTTAGAGATTTTTTTTAAAACTAGAATACAAATGGATTAAACTACTTAATTTAGTGAATATATCATGATTGACAACATGTGGATTGATACCTTGCAGCAGCCATTTTGTAAAATACATTTTTCATGAAAAATGTCACTGGTGTTACCCACATAGATAAACTTTATTCAAAGCTAAAGTTCTTTTGCATAAAATAGCACTAAGAGTCAGGGCCGGTTCTAGACATTTGGAGGCCCTAGGCAAACTTTATGTTGGAGGCCCCCCGCTCCACACCCCTCCTAATAAAAAGCACTTAAAACAAATATTATTCCTTACCTCTTTAACATCTGTTATTAAAATGTTTATATTTTTATAGCTACACATTTATATATATTCATTTTATTTTTATATGTCCATATTAATCAAAGTTTAATTAAGGTAATCTCTTATTTGTTTGTTGAGGATGCCATCATTTTTTTTTTTTTTTTTTTTTTTTGGTAATAATTTGTTCTGTAATTTATTTACAGTGTCCTAACACACCTACCCACTATTTGGGATAACAAACTGTTTAGGCCTACAGTAAAATGAAAGAAAAGGAAAATCACTTAAGAAATTAACATCATGCCTTAATAATTTTTTTGGACAGGATTTTCCCCTCCTGTTGAACCAATTTAAACTATATTATCATATGTATTGCAATGCAATTCTTCAAATATGCACTACACACTCTTAAAAATAGGTTCCAAAAGGGAGTTTTTACACAGTGATGCCATAAAATAACTACTTTTGGTTCCCCAAAGAACCTCTCAGTAAACGGTAGTACACTCTAAAAAATGCTGGGTTAAAAAAAAAAAAGTTGGGTTGAAAAGGGACAAATCCAGCAATTGAGGTGTTTTAACCCAGCAAATGGGTTAAATGTTTTTTTTTTAACTCAACTATCATTTAAAAATTACTGTATTACTTGCTTAAAATGAACCCAAAGCTGGAAATTAACATTTATTAATATGTTTAATAAATGAACATTTATAACAAGTTAATGAATAATAATTAAACAATAAACATTTAAGTTGCTTATTAATAAATGTTCACCTTTTGATTATTATTGTTGTCTCTAGTAATTAGTCTGATTTTAATTTCAAACCTATTTTTTGGTTCATTTTAACACAGCCATTTAGTCATTTTTAAACAGTTGGGTTAAAAAAACAACAACTGCCCAGCACATTGGGCAAACAATTAACCCCGCTGGTTTGTCCATTTTCAACCCAGCATTTTTTAGAGTGTGGAACCAATTATTATTTTTTTTATTAGGTGAAGAACATTATAAACATGTAACGGAACTTTTTTTCCACAGTAAAGAACCTTTTGTGTTATGGAAAGGTTCCGTGATTTTAAATGTTAACCAAGAGTGGCTACACAAATCAACTACTATATAGTAAAAGTGAAAGAGATTAAAATTCTAAGCATTAATACTTACTTAATAAAATCGTACGCTGATTTTTCAATAAATATAACAACAATTTAGTTTTGAAAACTGAAAGTAAGTATTGCGGTAGAACAGTAATGTAAACAGCAGAATTTAAAAGATACAGACAGTTGAGATCCTGTTTTTGAAACATTAAAAAAAGTACTCTAGTGCTGTTATAGCATACTCTAGCTCTTTGACTTTGAATACGAACTTTGCTTTCACTTCAGTATCGTAGTCAGCGATGTCATTCATTACGCACAAATTTAAAGTGTCTAACAGTCTGGACGCGTCGACGGCGCTCGCGCTCTTTTAAACTCATAAACCGGCAATGATATGTCCAGAATAACGCCGATCTACAGAACACGTTTATTTTTAGAATACATTACAATCAGTCCAAAAGAGATGATGACAACTCGCACAACTACATTACGAACTGCACTTCTTTGAGTTGTTTTAGCCTTTGCTTTGCACCCCATATAAAGGATGTTGGTTTCGGCGCAATCATAATTCAATGACTTAAAGCCAGTCAGCTGCAGAAAAGTTGCATTTTCGTAAGTTTTTTCATGTATTTAGAAGGTGGGACCCACTTTAATACGGTGACAATAGTTGGTTTAATTACAGGTGAGAATCACTCTGAATTCATCTATATCCAATGGCAAAAGAGCCTAGTATTTTGCTTGGGGGGTGTTATGGTAGTGGAGGCAGGAGGCCCCTCCTCCATGCCCGAGGCCCTAGGCAACTGCCTGCTCTGCCTATAGGTAGCGCCGGCCCTGCTAAGAGTACATGATTATAACTCTTCTTTCTCATTGTTAATCCTCATTTGGTCAGATATGGCTAAATTAAAGGTATATGGCTAAATTGAGCACAGTTGAGAAGCAGCGACTATACAGACAGCATATTTTACAGACATTTTTAAAATGTTTATGATCCTCTGACTGCTTCCACTAATGTCAATGATAAGTCTTTGATTGTATACCAAATGTAAAAATTTAGTCCCATCTACTTAATTCTAGTTGACGAATAAGGATCTTTGGTCTTACACATACGTCACTGGTGATTCATTGTGTCACTGGTGTTACTGTTTTTGTCTGTCACATTAAATAAAATGTGTCATATGTGACATGATAATAATTTTACATCCATTGAATTCTGCTACACTTAAGAATTAAGATGTAAAGAATTGCGTTTATAACCGTTTTTTAAATATTTTCATTGTTATAGCAAATACATGGGTGTGAATTTGAATTAACATCATTCAATCACACTTTTAACTAACCTGATTAAAATAATAAAAAAAACCTCTTATTTTTTGCATTATCATTATTTTTTCTGTAACTCTGACTGCATGTTCTGAAAAAATTGAGAAATAATATTTCATAAAAACGCCAGAGAAGTACATGCTGTCTTTAAATGCATGCAAAAAATTAAAAAACAATAAATAAATAAAAATCATAAAGCTGTCATTTGTATTCATAAAGTCAATGTGTAATATAATGTGGTGTACGTTTAAACGTTAGAAAAAGAAATACATTTTAAGACATTTTAGAATGACCCGAATTCAAATAGACCTACTATTTTTAAAACCATAATATCAACCTGCACAAAAAAAAAAAAAAAAAAAAAAAAAACATGGTTTCTGTAAAATCCATTATCATATTTAAAGTGATTTTTTTAAGGAACACGACCTCTTTTAAATCCAAGGTTTAGTTTAATTTGTCCTTTGTCTGAGTGTCAGGTCTGTTGGTAAAAGGCAACGCATAGGCGACTGGTTTTTGCAAGTGTTATGGAAATATCAGATGAGGGACGTCAGTACTTTCGCAAACTGGCAAGGACTTGAATGTCCCCCGAACGTCCGTCAGCGGACGTTACAAAGCGGACCAAATGCGGACGTCCTCCGAACGTCAGTCAGCGGACGTTACAAAGCGGACCAAATGCGGACGTCCTCCGAACGTCCGTCAGCGGACGTTACAAAGCGGACCAACCCATACGGTAAAAAAATATATTTTATCTGGCCAAAATATATTTTAAATATATGGTAAATATATGTTACAAACAGTGAAGTTCAATGAAATATATTTTTGAAACTGAAAATATATTTTGTTTCAACCTTCATATACTTAAAATATATTTAAACATGTATTTCAGGGGCAGGAAAATATATTTATATATAAAAATATATTTCAGGGCGCAAGAAAATACATTTCCAATCTTACAGTCGACAATGCAAATGTGGGTGGAAGAAAGCCTTGCGATCAAAACTATCCATCATGTTAGAAGAATTTTAAACACTTCCAGAAAAAACATGAATTTCCCCATATTTTCCACATTGACCACTTTGTTCACATATGATCTTCCCAAAAATACAGAGTTATCGTGGCACCTCACAAATGTGTTTTAGTCTATTATTTATTAATTAATTCATTTATTTATTTGTAATTTATTGTCAGTGTAATATAGCTTTTAACAAATACAAATAAAATGGATGAATAAAATCGCTAGATGTACGATGTTAACTGTGACGTAATTTGAATGGGAAACCACTAGCAGCGCTCACGGACTTTTGGAGTACTGCACATGCGCGTCATTTTGATCTGTAACGGTCGTCAGTCAACCGGGAGTCCTCGGAGGAAAAGGTAATGAGCTATAACTTTATTTTTAGTCGTCATTTTTCACATATGTAATGTTAATTGTGCTTTGAATGTATAATGTTTTGTATTGTCAAGGTTTTTTTAACTTTATTTGTCAATTTAATGCCCTGTTTGTTTCATTTGCTCACATGAGGAGACGCATTTGATATTTTCAGATTTCTGTTTTAACGTCATTTGTTTTTAATTTGGACACTAGTGAAAACTAACGTTACACACAAAAAAAATGTTTAATATTTTTTTAAAAAAATTTTAGCTGTAGAGTGTTTGGAGACTGTGCTGCCTGCTGTTGTCGATCGATGATGCTCACGTGGTCCTTTCACTGATAGTGGAGCCTAACTATAGTGGAGCCTAACTAACGTAACCTCGGTTCCCTGAGATACGGAACGAGTACTGCGTATGGGGAAAGGTCTCCTTTTTCCCTGTTACTGAAGCCTTTTTCAATAACGCAGTGTAACTGCATCGTCATTGGTTCACTCATAGACAAGTTGTTGAACCAATGACGGCGCGGCATAGCTGCGCGGCCTATGGCGACAAAGCCCGCGAATATTCCCGCCGAAATGGGCGGGGTAGCTATATATAAGCAGGCGCTTCGCCATAGGATTTCAGGTCATTCGACTGAAGCGACGACACTGAAGCCGCAGCCTCGTGGCACGGCATGTAACGCAGTACTCGTTCCGTATCTCAGGGAACCGAGGTTACGTTAGTAACCGAGTACGTTCCCTTTCGATACTTCACTCGTACTGCGTATGGGGAACGAATTCAACCGCGCTGTGCCACGGCAGGGAACGACTGGACTTGTCTTGGACACCGCGAGGGAACCAGAGGACAAGTGAGAATGCCGGAGCCGTTGAACCCTCGTTACACTACCAAAAGGGGAGTAACTCCCAGAGTGGCATGAAGCGGAGCTCGATAGAGGCCGCTAGATCATACCGAGAGGACCCGAGCTTGTAAGGTCGGGACGTCCAAATGATAAAATCTGACAAAAGTGGACGGCGAGGACCAGCCGGCCGCCTCACAGATGTCTTTAATCGAAACTCCACTAGACCAGGCCCAAGAGGAGGCCATTCCTCTAGTGGAGTGGGCTCTAACTCCTATGGGGCAGTTGAGGCCCATAGAGGAGTAACAAGAGTAATAGCGTTGACTATCTGACGCGCAAGACGTTGCTTTGAGACCGAAGACCCTTTTGTGCGGTCTCTAAAGCAGATAGAGCTGATCGGATTGCCGGAAAGGCTGTGATCGCTCAACGTAGGTCCTTAATGCCCTGACGGGGCAGAGCAATTCCAGCTCTCGCTCGTCTGACGAGGGAGGAAGCACTGAGAGGGAAATGACCTGTGCTCTGAATGGAGTCGAGAGACGTAGCCATGCCTAGGTTTCAAAACGACCTTGGAGTCGTTGGGCCCGAACTCAAGGCATGCAGGGCTCACGGAGAGGGCCTGCAAGTCACCAACATGCTTAACTGATGCTAGTGCAAGTAGCAGAGTGGTTTTGAGCATCAGGGGTCTGAGGTCAGCTGAACACAGTGGCTCAAAGGGAGGCCCTTTGAGAGCTCTGAGGACCAAAGAGAGATCCCAGGTGGGAACGGTGAGAGGATGAGGTGGATTCAATCGCCTAGAACCTCTCAAGAAACGCACCACAAGGTTGTTTCGTCCCACTGACTGGCCAGCGATAGGAGCGTGAAACGCTGCGATGGCTGCTACGTAAACTTTGAGCGTTGAAGGGGTGCGACCCAGTTCTAGACGCTCCTGGAGGAAAGACAGTATCGGAGATACATCACACTCCACTGGGTCTATGTTGCATGCAGAACACCAGCTAACAAAGACCGACCATTTCTGGGCGTAGAGGCATCTCGTGGACGGAGCTCTCGCCTGAGAGATGGTATTCAGCACGTCCCCGGGGAGGTTAGCAGGCTCCCATCGAGGGACCAGAAGTGCAGAGCCCAGAGTTCTGGCTGGGGATGTCAAATCGTCCTGTTCGCCTGAGAGAGGAGGTCCTGTCTCAGGGGGATCGGCCACGGAGCTTTCGTGGAAACCCTGAACAGCTCTGAGGACCAAACTTGGCTCCTCTAGAGCAGGGCCACCAGGAGGACTCTGTGCTTGTCTTTCCTGATTCGTCTGATGATCTGCGAGATCAGAGCAATCGGGGGGGAAAAGCGTAAAAGAGGGTGCTGGGCCAGACGTGAGCCAGCGCATCGTCCTCCTTTGAGAAATAAATTGGGCAGTGAGAGTTGTCTTCTGAGGCGAAGAGGTCTACCTCTGCCTTCCCGAAGGACTCCCAGATTGTGAGAACCGTCTGGGGGTGGAGCATCCACTCGTCTGAGGAAACATTGCTCCGAGATAGCATATCTGCTCCCAAGTTTGTTCTCCCGGGTATGCGAGTCACTCTGAGTGACTGAAACCTCGGTAATGCCCATTCCAGAAGACGCTTCGCCAGAGCGCATAAGCGGCTGGACGAAAGACTGCCCCGGTGATTTATGTATGACACCACTGTCATGCTGTCTGACTGGACTTAAGATGTGGCATCCCGTCAGGTGTGCCTAAACGTGTGAAGGGCTCGAATCACTGCCAACATCTCGTGGCAGTTGATGTGCAGATGGCTTTCTTCATGAGACCACGAGCCGAAGGCCGGTCTGCCTTTTCAAAGAGCACCCCAACCTGTGTTGGATGCATCTGTTGAGAGCACCGTCCTTCTGGACACCGCCTGTAGGGGTACACCTTGACTGAACCATACAGGGTTCATCCAGGATTTCAGAGCTGTCAAACAGGCCTGATTGACCCCGACGGCGGCCGTGCCGCCAGGCGTGAGGAGGGACCCGGAACTTCAACCAGTATTGCAGAGGCCGCATCCGAAGAAGGCCGAGCTGCAGAACCGGGAAGGCGGAAGCCATCAGCCCTAGCATCCTCTGGAAGTACTTCAGAGGAAGATAGGCTCTGTTCCTGACCAATGCCACGAGCTGCTGAATGGCCAGAGCGCGCTCTGGCGATACTACAGCCGTCATACGGGCTGAGTCGAAGACTGCACCCAGGAACATTACACGTTGGCTGGGGAGCAGTGAGCTCTTGGCAAAGTTGACCCTGAGACCCAGGCACTCCATGTGGCCGAGTAGCATGGATCTGTGATGCTCCAGCTCGGCTTGTGACTGGGCTAGGATGAGCCAGTCGTCGAGATAATTGAGAACCCGGATTCCCAACTGTCTCAGTGGGGAAAGCGCCGCATTCATGCACTTGAAAAAAAGTGCGAGGAGCTAGGGCCAGCCCGAATGGAAGGACCGTATATTGGTAAGCCACACCCTCAAATGCAAATCTCAAGAATCACCTGTGATGGAGGGCTATCTGGATGTGAAATTATGCATCTTTCAGGTCCAGCAAGCAGAACCAGTCCCCGGGGCAAACCTGCACGAGGATCTGCTTCAGCGTTAACATCTTGAACTTCCGTCGCATGAGGGAAAGTTCCAGGAGTCTGAGGTCTAAGATGGGTCTGAGACCGCCATCACTCTAGGGAGTGAGGAAGTAATGGCTGTAATCGCTCTGAGGGAGAGACCATTTATATAGGCCCCTTCTCTAACAGAGACATCACTTCGGCTCGGAGGACGTGAGCGTCGTCCGTGTTTACTGAAGTGGGAAGCACCCCGCCAAAACGCGGGGGTCTGCGAGCAAACTGGAGCGAGTAGCCTTGAGATATTATCCCCAGAACCCACTTGATACTCCGGGGATGGCCTGCCAGGCCCGCGTGACAAGGGGTTGAATGGCGCCGGGTGGCGGGCCGCTGGGATGGGGCCTGCACACCGGCTAGTTTTTAGAAATGCTCACGCGTCCTCATGAACGTGGTTTGCGGGGTGAAACCGGCAAACGACACGCTGAGAAACTCAGCAAACAGATATATGCTTCTTGGAAAAAAATATACATCATGTGTCCCACCTGAGTCAAAGGAGAGCAACAAGATATATTCAGCCGTGCGGTGTTGGAAGTGAGACCGCTCTTCCTCGATGAACATGGCTTGCAGGGCAGAGCCAGCAAGTCACATGAACAGAGGTCCAGCATAATGAGCATGTTAGTTCCACCAAGCACAAATGAGCATTGAGCTCGCTTTCAGTGAGCGCATACATCCTCATGAACGTGGCTTGCAGGGGCAGGGCCGGCAAACGACATGCAGAGAGACTGGAATAAATATGCTACATCGACTGATATACTGAATATATAAACAACATAGGTCTCACCTGAGATGGGTGAGAGTGTCATTATATTTCTCAAAGAACGCAGTTTGCAGGGCAGAACCGGCAAGCAACACGCTGAGAAATTCAGCAAACTCGGCAGAAATACACTATCAACTGAAATATATATATAACATATGTCTCGCCCGAGACAGGGGGAGAGCGACATGTTATATTTCTCAATGAATTCGGCTTGCGGGGCGGAACCGGCAAGCAACGCATAGAGAAACTCAGCACAAACAGCAAAATCAGCTCCATTAATGGAGTATAAAAACATGTTTCTCGCCCGAGTCGGGGGAGAAACGTCACGTCATATTTCTCAATCGACGCGGCTTGCGGGGCGGAACCGGCGAGCAACGCGCAAAGAGAAGGAAAAATACACTCACACAAATAGAAAATGTATCATGAGTCTCGCCTAAGTCAGGGGAGAGCATCATGTCAAATTCAGCTGAGAGATTCAGATAACTTCTGTAAAAATCTGCTATATAAACTGAATGTATATAACATGGGTGTCACCCAAGAGGGGGGAGAGCGACAGGTTATATTTCTCAATAAACGCGGCTCGCGAGCAGAACCGACAAACGCGTAGAGAAGACTCAGTGCAAACAGCAGAAATATACTCAATTAAATTAAGCATATAAACATGTTTCTCACTCAAGCTAGGGAAGAAAGTCATGTCATATTTCTGAACTAAGGCGGCTCGCGGGGGAGGGACCGGCGAACGACGCGCATTGAGATAAGGAGAAATACACTCACCCAGATAGAAAATCTATCATGAGTCTCGCCTAAGTCAGGGGAGAGCATCATGTCAAATTCAGCTGAGTGTGAGAGCTCGCTCTCGCGCTCCCGAGTGAGAGCACGCATCCCCAACGAACGCGGTTTGAGGGGGAGGACCCGGCAAATGACGCGTTCGGAGAGACGGCGTTTGAAGCAAACGCCAGCGAGAAAGTAGAAAAATAAGCTCTGTACTCACCTGACGAAAGACGGCAGGGGATGAGCTGAAAGCTCTCAGATGCTGAAGGCGGCACGAGGGCGGCGCGGTGAACAGCTGCTAGAGAGCGAAGATCCGCGGAGCGAGCTCTGCATGTGCCACAGCTGTGGCGCGGCATTGAGGCAACGCCGCCGCCGTGAAAATGGCAATTGTAACTCTTTTAGAGCGGCGAGAGCTGCTGGGAAAGCTCTTTTAGAAAGCGGCGTTAAGCCGCGGGAAAAGCTCTTTAAACGGCGCCGGATGGCGGCAGGAGACGCGCTGAGAGATGGCCGGAAGCGGGAAGCGGGCGGCTCGAGAGCGGCGCTCGAGGCGGCAGTCTGCGAGGGCGCCGGCGCTGTCTTCGTTCGGCGGTCTCAGCTCAGTCCGCTGCGGGTGCCTCTTCGACGGCGGCGAGAACTTCTCCCAAGCGAGCTTCTTCCAGGCGGCGAAGGCTTCAGCCGGAGATCAGCGAAGAGCGATATGAAGTCGTCGCTGAAGGAGAGAGAACTGAAATCCTATGGCGAAGCGCCTGCTTATATAGCTACCCCGCCCATTTCGGCGGGAATATTCGCGGGCTTTGTCGCCATAGGCCGCGCAGCTATGCCGCGCCGTCATTGGTTCAACAACTTGTCCATGAGTGAACCAATGACGATGCAGTTACACTGCGTTATTGAAAAAGGCTTCAGTAACAGGGAAAAAGGAGACCTTTCCCCATACGCAGTACGAGTGAAGTATCGAAAGGGAACGTACGTTTTTTTTTTTTTTTTTTTTTTTTGCTAAATTTAAATGTTTTACTAAACTTGTTAATTAGGCACACGTTATTCGCTCGTTATTAGAGTTCAGGCATATGCTGGTTTGCCATTAATGGCATTTCATGCGTTCAATTTTTCTACTATTATTATTATCATTATTAATATAGCCTAGGTTACTATAATATATTCACTTTCTGCTGAATGACAAGCTGTTTTCGATGATCCAGTTGAGCCAGTGATTCAATAAGTCGCTTGTAACAGAAGATGCTTATTTGTCACGACCTACAGGTTTACATGTGTCATTCATTACTGTAAAAAATCTACTTTTTATTTTCAGTAGCAGAAGCAGAGACGGTCTGTGCAACAGCAACAAGGTGAGAATGATGAGACACTTTAAGAAGTAGAATTTTTTTTTTTTTAATTAAGCACTGTTAAGCAAATTATATTATTTTATTTGTGTAATTTATGAATTGATATGTTCTCTGCACTTGTGTTAATATCTGTTTCTGTCTGGAATAGGTGCGGGTCCAAACCCATCTGTCAAGATGCTTGTCCACTTGCTGTCCGCCCCACCAGCCCAACAATTGTGCTGGAGAGCCTCTGACCACAAGTCATAGGTACAGGATAATGTTCATAGTCAAGTCATATTCATTTCTGTGGCACTTTATACAAAACAGCTTCACAGTAATAAACATGAAATTAACAGAATTCAAAATTCAAAAGTTGAATTTAAATATAAAGGCCAAACTACAGATTTTTTTTTTTAATATTTATTTTTTGGCTAAGAAAAATAAAGTTTTTGTTTCTGATAATACTAAAAAAAGGTATACTTCACCCAAAAATTAAAATACTCTCAGAATATGACTTTCTTTCAAATTATGATTTTTGGAAAATAATCCATCTCTGTGAGTGCATGTGTAAGGCTGACACTTTAAAAACCACACAGTAAAAAACAACAGTAGTCAACATGACCCTAGTTGAAGTGAAACACTAGGTGTGTGTTAGAAAAATATTAATATTTTAAAGTCTGTACTTCCAAATGATTCCTCAAGCTTTAAAACACACATCACAAATTACAACATGTTGACTTTGAGCCCATACTGGACAGTTGGCAAATCTGTAGTGTAACAAATTTAACATAATAGTATTTTCCTCAAACACGCCTATTGTATTCAGAAGAAGTTGATTCGTCAACTGAGGTCATGTGGATTACCATCATGTTCACTTTGGTTTTTGACCTTCTTGCATGAACACACAGAGATGGATTATTTTTCTAAAAATCCAAAACTAGTCAGAAGACAAAGTGCATGCCCTCTGTACCTGTACAGATGTTCAGTTATTGTGTTTTGTCTTTTGTAGGAGTACAGTGGTAGAGACAGAGAAGAAGTGCCCTTGACGAGGAAACCATGGCAGCCATATATACATTAAGTCAATACTTGGTGAAAGGAAAATTTACTAGAAACATTAAGTTAAAAAAAACTCATTTTTGTCTCACAGTCAAGAAGAGATTTCCAAATGTGTCCAAAGAGGCTTTGAGGATTTGAACTGGGGAAACTGAGACTTCTTGAAAGCAAAAAAGTTATATTTGTTTGAATATTGTAATTTTTTGAACATTGTAAAGTATGTTCCTTGCTGATTATTATTCAAATGTTCACGTGTTATAGACAACAAATAAAAGTTTTTCAAATGTGACATGTGAATGTATTTTCTTGGGTTGAAATATATATAGGGCAAAATATATTTTTAAATGCTTTTGTAAAATATATTTTGAAAATATATTTTTAAAAAATATACCAAAAATGGCTAAAAAATACATTTTTAGAAAATATATTTATGTAAATATATTTGAAAATATATTTTTTAAAAATATACAAAAAATGGCCAAAAAATATATTTTTAGAAAATATATTTATATTTGAAAATATATTTTAGCGAAATATATTTTTTGGCCATTTTTTGTATATTTTGAAATATATTTAAAAATATATTTGAAAATATATTTTTTTACCGTATGGGAAACGCGGACGTCCTCTGAACGTCCGAACTGCGGACCTTAACGGACGTTCACAACGTCCGGGGGACGTCCCTTGTTTGTAGGTAGTCTCTAGCATCTTTACACATTCAGCAGTTTACTCTACAGTAGTTCAACAAATGTGACTTTAACACAAGAACCGTGTTTTTGGTTTTCAATACTCACATTTGACAGCATCCGCGCAGCTCTTCTCCTCCGTGTTTGATATGACGTATCCTCTCCCGTGGCCTCCTGGGATAGAAAAGTATCCATCGAGGAACACTTCAGAATCTGGGCGGAAGCAGTAGGCCATCCGGGAACTTCTCGACTACTTATTTATGATTACTTTGGTTTCTGACATACTTTTTCGCTCGCCTACTGCTTTTCCCCTATTATATAGTAGGTAAGTAGGCGGTTTCGGACGCACTTTAAGTAGGCGCACGGCCGAATCTCGCGAGAATTATTACGTCACCTAGGTAATTTTCGCCTACTCTTTTTGCTTCTGACATACTTATTCGCTCGCCTACTGCTTTTCCCCTACTAAATAGTAGAGAAGTAGGCGGTTTCGGACGCAGCCGGTGACTTGACTTGATTTGACTATAAAGAAAGAAAGAACAAGATAAATTGCATTTTTAAATTTAATTATTAATTTCTGCAAGTTTTTAAATGTTACACGTTTCGTACTTTTGAATGGGTCTCAACAATACGTTTTTTTTTTTGTTTGTTTGTTTTTTTAAATCTGATAAATTTATTTATTGTAATGATCTGCATAAACCTAAACCAGAAGGAGGCAGATAGAAGTTGCTTACACAATTAAGCTAACATGATCTTCAGACATTCAACAGGATATAAATCAAAACTGAATAAAATGTTTGATATGTTGTATGCTCATATTCATACAACAAAATATTCTGGGGGCCATTAAAGTTTTGTGAATGTGATTAAAAAATGCTGGGAACTTTTTTTTAGAAACGCTTGTGGGGAAAGAATTAACTAATATTTGCATGTAAATTGCTGTGATGTCATCAGACGTTCTGCTCAGAGCCACGATGAGAAACTCGCTGATTAAAGTGAGCGTCTCTGTCTGTCTGATTGGGATGTAGGTTGAGTTTCTCTCATAATCTCTGGGATTTCTTCAGGTGAGAGTCTAGAGACTCGTCTGATCCTGTGAGAATAACTTGCGCTTCTTTGAACATCCCAGTAAGAGATGCGGCAAAGACTGCAGATGAGTGTGTTCAACAACATCCTGCATGTGACCGTATTGCAAACATGTGTTGTACACTTAACACACAGCCATAATGATGTACACCGGTGAAATTTTGTCTTAAATCTTGCCCTGCATGTTCAGAATGTGTCAGAATGGTCTCTTGTTTTACTGTCACTCTTTGTACTTTTTCTTTCTTCCTTTCTTTTCTGTCTTTGACTAATCCAAAGTCTAAAGACAAAGCTGTCTTGGTTTCTCCTTTCTTCCTCATACAGCAAGAGTGACGCTGTGATGCTTTAGGGCTCTGACTGTCGTATGACTCACTAATACTCATAGTTCTCTTGATTGAGCCCACAAACCTCCAGAGCCGATGGAAACAGTATCGCTGACATTGTGAAACCAAGCCTGATAACAGGAGTCACTTCGATCTGTGTTAAGAAGCCTATAAAGGAAAACAAGTGCTCAATCAGAGATGAACAAGCAAAAGTTAATTAAAAATTAAAAGTTAATCCCTTGGATGCACGACATGAATGCAACTCTGAATCTTCTGTAAAAGTTTTCTGAATCATCTGTTTTAAAGGACTAATTGTGTTTGTTGTTGTACTAGATCACAAGTTCATTTCATTGGACACTGGTTCCCAAACTCTCCATAGTTTTTTTTTTTAAACCTCCATTGAAAGCAACAAAATTACTGTCATTCAATGTCCAGAAAAGCAGAAAAAAAATAGTTAAAATAGTCAACGTGACTATAGTGGTTCAACCTTAATATTATGAAGTGACAAGAATACTTTTTGTGTGCAAAAACAAAACAAAAATGTTGACTTCAATAAATTTGTCTCTCCCCTGTCATTCTGCTACGTTATTTATGTTGCAGATCTTCTGTGTTTACGTCCAAATGCAGGCTCAGTATTGGCCAAACCCAGTATTGCGATATTCATCACGGCATTTCAGTATCTATCATCAATAAAATTGTAATTTGAATTTGATTTGAGTAGATTAAAACAATGGTCAGTAACATGCATACTGTATATAACCATACTTATTAGAGAATAATCAGAGTAATGAAAATTGCATGTAAACTGTTCTGCTCGTGTCATGTAAACATCTTACTGCAATTAAGACCTTACTTTGATTATCAGAAATTAAATCACATTATTGATGCACATGTAAAACATAGTCACTGAGGAAGGTAGACAGCCGAAACATTTGCACCATTTTTAATCACCTACTTGAACTTAATAAAACATATTTTAGAGTGCAGACCATTTTTGCATTTTTTTAGCTTGCAAAAAGAAAGCTTTTACCATGTTTCTATGCCTGTCAACGGTTTTGCTAAACCCACATTTAACTAGAACTAAATTTGTTTATTGTATCGTAAGGAAAACAAAGTTTTCATATTAAGTCAATTAACCAAACAAAACACATTTTTCATCCTAGCCATAGATAAAGCTGTATTTGATGTTGCCTGGATCTTATTCTCATTTATCTTGTGTAGTTTTGTTTATGTTTTTTGCAGATCGTGTCACACAACCTGTTCTTGTTGACATATATCTAATTTAACAAGCCAATTTATATCAAAATAATACAGTAGTTTGAGCCTTCATATTATCAACAAAAGATATGGAAGTGTTTTCTCCTCTTTTAAAAGTCAACAGTCTCAGGCTGTAAGTTTGAGTAGGACAGCACTATTAAGTTTGTATCCAGCATGATAATGATAAAATACATACACTCTTAAAAATAAAGGTTCTAAAGGGGGATTTTCACAATGATGCCATAGATATGCCATAGATGCCGTCTCTGTCTTTATACCCTCAGCAGGACAGTGGCAGAACTGCATGTCATCCCACTGTGGCCTTCAGGACGTTTTTTGCACACTCAAGCACATTATTTTACAGATGCCTAGATGCACTGTTTCTTTATTCTTCTTCATCATATCTTCTTTGTCCTCCTGAAGCCATGTCCCACTTCCCAAACAGGGAGTTCATTCTCTCTGGCTCCTCTGTCAGGACTGAAAACAAAATAAAAGAAATCAGGCTCCTGTCCCATCTGGGAATATGATAAAGGTTTAAAAATGTGTCTTCAGTGTCCTGGCACTGACTGATTCAAACTCAAATACAGATTCAAGGAAACAAATGTAGAAATACACATTTAATACAGGAAAATGTAAAAGGCGTTTGCCTGTTCAGAACTTGCTGCCAACTGAATTATTCAAAAACATTGATTAATTCAGGAATGAAATGCCACAATTGATTGATTGGATTGTTTTATTCTGCTTTGCTTCATTGCTTTATTTAAATGATACCTTCATTTGAATCTGTTTTCATTGGTGGAGAAAAAGTATTCTTACTGGCAATATTGTGTGTAAAATGTATAAAATATGTACAAATATTTTAATCACTTTTGTGCAGAAAATTAATTTATCAAACAAATTTTTAAACTACAAATTGCTCTTAATTTAAAGGGTTAGTTCACCCAAAAATGAAAAGTCTGTCATTAATTACTCACCATCATGTCATTCCACACCCATAAGACCTTTGTTCATCTTCGGAACACAAATTAAGATATTTTTCATAAAGTCCGATGGCTCAGTGAGGCCTGCTTTGCCAGCAAGATGATTAACACTTTCAATGCCCAGAAAGTTACTAAAGACGTATTTAAAACAGTTCATGTGACTACAGTGGTTTAACCTTAATGTTATGAAGCAACAAGAATTCTTTCTGTGCACCAAACAAACAAACAAACAAAAAAACTTTATTCAACAATATTTAGTGATAGGCGATTTCAAAACATTGCTTCATGAATCTTTTGTTTCGAATCAGTGGTTCGGAGCGTGTACCACTTTAGTCACATTAACTGTTTTAAATACGTCTTTAGTAGCTTTCTGGGCATTGAAAGTATTAATCGTCTTGCTGGCAATGCAGGCCTCACTGAGCCATTGGATTTTATGAAAAATCTTAATTTGTGTTCCGAAGATGAATGAAGGTCTTACGGGTGTGGAACGACATGAGAGTGAGTAATTAATGACAGAAATTTCATTTTTGGGTAAAATAACCCTTTAAATGGCATGTATAGCCTAATAATGAAATGGGCTTTCACTTTAAATTTCATGCTTTCATGTCTGGAGTCTGAGGCTGATTTGGGGCCCTGGAGAAGTTTTGACATGCCCTGACATTTGTGCTTTTTTCAGTTGTTCATAAACATATTAATGGAAAAGCTGTCATTACACTGTATTCAGTACGAACTAGGCTACCTAATATGTGAGCAACATGTATGTACATGTTTGTATTTTTGAAGGAATAACGTTTATGTGTGGTTATTGAAAAAACAAAAAACTTTAATCACTGAAATACAGCCACAAAATAAATACAAAATATGTGTTCACAAGACTTCTGGGAACGGGAGGTTGTAGACTAGAATTTTTGCTTCAAAATGATGTAAAAATTATCCTGCCTACTTGTTCATATAAAACAATATTGTCACAGTTCCCTTGTCTCCCGGACTCCATTTCCCAACATCCTCCTGTTTCCTCACCTGCACTCACTTTCCTCGTCATCTCCCCATCAGCACTCATCACCTGCACCTGGATTACATCATCAGCACTCCCTTTATAATGGACTCACTCCCTTCACTCCTTGTCTTTCATATTGTTAGTGTAATGTGTGTTGTGTGTATCTCTCCTTCGTTGTGAATTAAATACCCTACATTGTGGATTTCCGTGTATGCCTCATCTCTACTGCACCAGCACCCGTAACAAATATAGAGATTTAAATTTTGTAAGACACCTTTTGTCAAGAAACACAGTATGCATGGAGGTGTGAATCTTCATGAATAATGCTGGAATTCACACGAGAGAAGACAAAGACCGCAACAGGGTTCACCAGACAGGGAACTTACTGGAGCAATAAGCACACTTATCCACTCCGAGAGGAGAGGAAAGGCACAGCAAGCCGACACAAGAACGGGGTCTCCAGACGCTACTGGCCACTGGGGGCGAGCACGTGGGAAGCAAAAATCGCCCAGCCCGCAGCTCTACATATATCTGTCAGCGAGACGGCGTGTGCCAGCGCCCAGGAAGAAGCTACCCAGATAGCAAAATACAATCGGGCCAGTTCTGCTTAGATTCTTGCCTGCCGGAGACTTACCACTCGGACCGGATGCCTGGTCCGGCCCGAGTCAATCGGGCCAGACGCTGCAGCCGTTACCATGCCGACACTGCCGGAATCAAGCCAGTATCGGGCCGTCGCTATACCGGGCCAAATCGGGCCAGACGCGGCAGCAGTTACCTTGCCGACACTGCCGGAATCAAGCCGGTATCGGCCCGTTGCAAATGTGCACAGCGCGCCAGAAACGGCCCATCCCCGTTTATATATCTACCATACTGTTCATTTATTTTTCATTTAAATTTTATACCCAGCCAAAACGCTAACTTACATTTTAATTATATAAATTATAATACATAAATAACATTACTTAAATCTATACAAACATCACATTATTATGAAAAGCAATTATATCCATTTGTAAAGAACTCACTTGATCTGGTTGGCATGAAAACATTTTATTTACAAAACAATTACAAAACTATATCACATCAAATAACAGCAGTAGTTATACAATTATTGTAAATATTTACCACATTTTGAAAAAATATACACTAGTATAGTACACTTGCTAGTCCTTAGCAAAATAATGAGCTGAATAACTTAGCTGAACTCTGCAGGCAGGTAGATCTCAAGGAACAGGATCAGGCACCTCTGCAGGACTTCATTACATAAAAAAAAACTAACTCAAAAGACAAAAAAAACAACAACAAAACCTAGATTTTTTTGAAGATTAGTCTTTTATTATAAAACTGAAGATCATCTTCTATCACAACTGCAGTCATTGAAGGACTTGTGCTTTCGTTTCGTTGACCACAATGACAGAATCAGTGATGTCTAGCTCTCCCAACGCCTCCTGAAATAAGCATAGAGGGTCCAACTGTAAGTTTCACTCAGTAGACTAAAAGTAGACCGTTACATTCACTGATACTAGCAATTCTGTTGATGCATTGAATACCTACATTTCAAGTCTTGAAAAATTGTGGGTCCTCCTCACACAGGTACACTGAGGAGCACAGAGGGCTACGGTGTATTTCATGGTGACATCATGCACACCCTTCAAAGTCAAGCAAAAATTAACATGTTAAACAAGCAAGCCAACTTTATTTTATATACAGTGAAGACAGTGATGGAGGTAGTTGGTGTTGACAAATTTTAACTCACCTGAAGATCATAAACATTTAAAATGTCACGCAGAGTCTCTGAAATCTTGTTGACGCGTGTCATTTTCAGTGATATGGTGTAACTTTGTACAAACCTAGAAAACCAAAACCACACAAGTGTATAACCAAACAGTGGATGTAGAAAAGAGAAAGTCAGGTCTGTGTGCAATTATCTGAGGAAACATCACGCAACTAGCATTTCAACTCAACTGAAGTTACCTTAAGTGTTGAAGCTCATTCTTCAGTAAGTATCCAGTTCAGCCTGCAAGCAAAGTAAGATTGTAAAGGTTTACTAATCGTAGATAAAGCTACTGCTAGTTTATTCACATGAATGTAGGAATAAAATCACATTTCTCAGATGTCACATTTCGCAGTGTGCTTAACAAAAAGCAGCAACACACTTATATAATGTAGGACTGCGATGATGGGGGAAAAAACATAGGTAACGTTAACATTGTTGCCTTACATTTTTCTTCATTAAGACATCCTTACAAAATCAAATAAGAAAAAAACAAAAAAAAAAGGTTTTGCTTTACTTAAATTTTATGTTGGCTCCAGACGCTTGTGAATATCTGCTACGCTGAAAGGATTCTTCAGGTAACGTTGGTTAGAGCAATGATGTGACGTGGATGACAGCAGTTTACGTCGCTCAGTAAATTTAGAAATGATCATTAAAGTAGCGGCGTTTACTCAGGTTTACATTCCACCTGTAAAGAGCAAATAGTATACAAGTATCTATTAATAAAGGTAACATGGTCTAACTGAATGTGCCAAACTTTACTTGAACTTACTAGCTTTCTCATTGACTCCAACATCTCCTTGCTAGTTCAGTCAGAAGATGATGTCCATGGTGTTATTTCTTCAGGGCTTGCACTGCTCGGTGTCTGGGGATTAAAATCTGCCATTTCTTCAGCGATGATAACGCTTCTCTTGATTACTACAAAACAGAAAAATATTAAAAGCAATTTATGGCATGAGAAATAATCACTAATTCATGTGCGTCTTAACATGCTGAGTGAAGAAGCAGCTAGCAATAAAAGCTGTGATTGTGTGTTTGTGTTTTCCATGTTTTAGTAGTCATAAAGCATCTGTAAAAGTAAAATCTGCTTATTTAGCATCTGAAGATGATCTCAGACATACTAATGCATAGGATTGCAGTACATTCTAATCATAACAAAAAAAGCAGTGAAACTAGCTTATGTAACTAGCATATGTATTTAGTTAATTGAGGTTATTTGAAAACAATGATCTTCTATGACAGTATAAACATCCTCTTCACTCACCTTCTTGAACAAACATGGAATAAAACAACTTTTGCTTATTACAATTGCATTTATATAAATCTATGAGCGTGGAAACTAAAAACAAACAAACCTGCTCTTTCTCCTCGTGAATGCAGGACCGCCATCCTCCTCTTCCTCGGCTCTTTGTTTGCAGATCGGTCTTTGACTGTTTTGACTGTTGATCGTCAAAGTTTAGTGCAGCGTAAACACTCGAGATCCACATAACAATGCTTCGATCAAAAATTAAAAAGATTTTGTCCGTTTATTAGCTGTAGTGGCATACCGAAAGTTTTCAGACAAGCCAAGAAAGCTGCGTTCATGGCAGTCACGTGAAGTTAACAAGTTCCTTGATAAGCGTCTGCTAAGTAAAAATACTACAAATGTAAATGTGCATCGATGCTTACCAGAACTGTTTTCTCGACATGACTCCATACATTAATATATCTCTTGGTAAATAATCCATTGTTTTGCTGGCGTCCGCTCCAAAACATGGCGGATTCACCCACTAGCACAGGTACGAGACCCCTCCCACCGCCGCGCGCGAGAACATGAATGAATCACCTGAGCGCGCAGTGAAGCGCGTTTAAAATACATGAAAGCATTTAAAATAATGAATTGCTACATTACTTATAAATAGATTTGATATTATACATATTAGAGAATGTTCTTTCTTATATGGCACTTTTATTATATTAGGTTTTACCGCAGATATGTTGTTATTGACAAATTCGCTACATTAAACGTGTAACCTTAGTTAATTCATATCAGATACTACCAGGAAACAAAGTCAATTTTAAGACAATTTTAATTATTGCTTATGTAACCATCTGTGAGTGAACATAAGCCGAGTCATTGCCAGAAGCGGCACAGATCTCTATAGCCAGAGTTGGGCCAGTTACAGTGAACAGGAATCGGCCTGGTGCTTTACAGCCGTAACAAATATACATGTCCCAGAGCGAGCTGCGGGCCACAATCGGCCCGGTTAACGCGCCGATGCCGATTCTGAGCCTCAGGCGCCGCGGGGCAGCCGAGCTCGGGCCAATTACTACATGCTATCTGGGTACGCGCGCCTCTGGTGGAGAGAGTTGTCTTGGACTGATACGGCAAGGCAATGACATCCACTATCCAGTGGGCCATCCTCTGCTTGGAGACAGCCTTTCCCTTCTGCTGGCCTCCGTAACTGACGAAGAGCTGGTCTGAGGTCCTAAAGCTTTGCGTTCTGTCCACGTACAGACGCAAACCGCGTACAGGACAGAGCAAAGCCAGGGCATCCTCTGAGGGCAGCGCTTGCAGGTTCACTACCTGATCTCTAAAGGGAGTGGTAGGAACCTTGGGCACGTATCCGGGCTGGGGTCTCAAGATTATGTGAGAGTCAGCCGGACCGAATTCTAGGCATGATTCGTCGACCGAAAATGCGTGCAGGTCCCCTACCCTCTTGATAGAGGCCAATGCAACCAGGAGAACAGCTTAAGGGACAGAGTTTTCAACTCAGCTGATTGCAAAGGCCCAAAGGGTGGTCTCTACAGAGCGGTAAGCACCAGAGAGACAAGTCCCAAGAGGGTACAGAGTGCAGACGAGGAGGATTCAGTCTCCTCGCCCCCCTCAGGAACCTGACGACCAGGTCGTGCTTTCACAAAGACTTTCCATTGTGATGGAATTTTTTAATTAATCATAATTAACATTTCTTTTTCCTTGCAGGAATAACATTTATATGCTTAAATGTCCCCAAACCTGGGCCAAAGTCAGTGTATGTCTGATTCATATCTGAATATAACAAAAGAAGAAATGAAACTTAAAGACATCTAGACAACTATCTAAATATAATAGCCCCATGATATTGAGTAACAAAATAACTAATAAACACATGATTTGGGCAGATCTTGCTTTACCTAGTAACAGAAGGGTTTGACATATGAAGAACCAATCATATTGTAGAATGCTTTGCCATGCTCTTATCCTATATAAACAGGTGTATTCTTTTTGCTGGTGGGATTCTCTGTGATTGATATGAGGTCCTCCGGCCATGATTAAAGCATATTCTAAGGCATAGTCTGGAGTCTGTCTGGTTATTGCTTTGCAGCAAGTTAGGGAACACTAAAGACCTTATTCCCAAGTGATAGTGTACAAAAGGGGACAAGACGTCATTTGACTCAGAGTGAGACTCTTAGGCGGGGTTCTGATAGCGGTCAGGTAACTATAATTCTTAGGCATCATATGCGGTCAGAGTAGTTACACTTAGGCATCAACCTTTGTTGGCAGATTGGCATTCACCTGAGGATAATACTGTGGGTGTCTGGGACACCCGGTTTAACTTAAGTCAGGTGCGTAGGGGAAAATCTACCGAACCATCAACTGCAGCCTCCACCATCAACCTAGAACCTCCACGTCCCCTCCAGGGACCAGACATGAAAATTCCAGAGGTCCAGATGCGGGTTCCAGAGGGTGCCCCATCTCTGAGTCAGAAGGTCCTTCCTGTCGCGCGGAGCATGAGTTCTGGAAACCAGGTCCGGTTGGGCCAATACAGCACAACTAGCAAGACCTGCTCCTCTTCCTCCCTGACTTTGCACAATGTCTGTGCAAGAAGGCTCACTGGGGAAAACGCATACTTGTGAAGGCCCCCGGGGCCAGCTGTGTGCTAGCGCATCTGTGCCGAGGGTCCCCTCGGTCAGGGAGTAAAACAACTGGCAATGGGTTGAGTCTGGGGCAGCAAACAGATCTGTTTGATTACCTATGTGGTCCCAAAGTGATGCCATATCAGCTGGACCGCCTGGGGATGGAGTCTCCATTCTCCCGAAAGTGGAGGATGCCATGAAGACATCATTGTGAAGACATCATCAACACGACAGCCAGTGCCACAGTTCCTCAACAGACCGTCCATACCGGCGTGATGATTACGATCCTCAACTGGACACAACCACAACGCAGCCCTGAAGTATCAGCAGAGATCGAGTCAACTGGATCATCCATTGAGAAGGCCTCATCGACACGACAGCCAGTAGCACAGTTCCTCAACAGACCGTCCATACCGGCGTGATGAATACGATCCTCAACTGGATGGAACTGAAATAAATACTTTGATTGTTGCGATTCTATCAGACTTATGATAGCAACCTGATTGTAACAAAGCACTGTTCGCCAGAGGAGAACTGGCCCCCCGACTAAGCTTGGGATTGATTGCTCCTGTTTGAGAGATCGATTGCTCCTGTCTGGGATCAATTGCTCCTGTCTGCCTCGCTGCCTCTGCCTCGCTGCTGGTGTTTGCGTCTCCGTATAGCTTTGTTTTCTCTTACTTTTATTGAATCTCTTACTTTTATTCATTGTTGCTTATATTTTTATTATTGCCTACCACATTAATCTAACGTCGCTAGCCTGTAATCTTTGAATCTAAATCACTGTTACACAACGCGTTTGCATCTCGCTTGTTAACTTGTCATCAGTCTCGCGCGCTCCTTTTCAACGCGTTCATCAAACAGCTGTGGTAACTCTCGGATCAGTCTACAGTGGTAACTCGGATCAGTCTACAAACACGGTGAGTCATGTCATCCTTTCCCACTGTTATCTCGTGTTCAGTTTGTCACATGTTCAGTGTAGCTCTCTCTGTCAGCGACGAGGGATTTACATGTCATAAATGTAGGGAAATAGTCAGGCTGACAGAGAGAATCTCAGAATTAGAGACACGCATCCAAACTTTAATCGAGGATAGTAAGAATGCAGGGGCTTCAGATACTGTTTTGGATGCGACTACCTTAGTGAACTCTGTACATTGTTCGGTTCCGGCTGTAGAGCCCGAGCAGCAGGGCACTTGGGTAACGGTGAGGCGGCCTAGCCGACCTGACCTGTTGAAAAGAGATGGTATTCATCCATCCCGGGATGGTGCTGCTCTTCTCTCTAGTAATATGGCACATAGTCTCAGAACTAAAACATGACAAACTGGGGCCCAGGACAGGAAGCAGACAGACTGGCTAAACCGACCATCTGCTAGCTGCCTCACGTTACAGAAGTCAGATAATTCCCAACACATAGAAACTCTTGCACCTAGATATTATCACATAGAGACTGTGTCTGTACCCCGAATTAGTAAAAACTGTAATTTATAGTAATATTTACAGTATCAGCCAGAAGTCTTTCAAATATAATTCCTTCGAAGTGATGGTGCTTTACGTAACATTATGTAAGTTGACATTTGTGTTGGCTACTGTATACAGGCCACCAGGGCACAATACAGACTTTATCAAAGAGATTGCCGATTTTCTATCAGAATTAGTACTAGCTGCAGATAAAGTCCTTGTTGTTGGTGATTTTAATATCCATGTAGATAATAAAAAAGACTCATTAGGATTGGCATTTACAGACATTCTAAACTCTATTGGTGTTAGTTAGACAACACGTGTCGGGACCCACTCACTGTCGTAATCATACTTTAGATCTAATTGTCACATGGAATCGATATTGATGCCGTTGAAATTCTGCAGCAGAGTGATGACATCTCAGATCATTATCTAGTCTCGTGTATACTACATTTAGTCAAAGAGGCTAAACTGCCTCCCTGCCATAAATATGGTAGAACCATCACTTCTACCACTAAAGATTGCTTTATAAATAATCTTCCTGATCAGTTTCATCGCCTTAGCATACCAGACAGCTTAGAAGACCTCGATATTGCAACAGAAACTATTGCCTCTGTCTTTTCCAGCACATTAGACTCAGTTGCTCCTTTGCGTTTAAAAAGATTAAGGAAATTAATCCAACACCATGGTACAATGAGCACACTCGGGCCCTAAAAACAGCAATTAGAAAAATGGAGCGCAGCTGGAAGAAAACAAAACTAGAAGTATTTCGCATTTCGTGGAGAGAGAAAATGACTGAGTACAGAAAGACCTTAAAAACTGCTAGATCTGCCTATTTTTCAAAACTTTTAGAAGAAAATAAACACAACCCTAGGTATTTATTTGATGCAGTGGCTAAATTAACAAGAAATAAAGCTTCAACTTCTGATGTTCCAAAGAGCACAGCAGTAATGACTTTATGAACTTCTTTACTTGCAAGATTGATAATATTAGAGAAAAAATTATAACCATGCAACCGTCTACTACAGTCTTGTGTCAGACAGTGCATTGTAGTGTCCCTAAAGAAAAATTCAATTCATTTACTGCTTTAGGAGAGGAAGAATTGTCTAAACTTGTTAAATCATCAAAATCATCCACATGTATGTTAGACCCTATACCGACTAAGCTATTGAAAGAGATGTTTCCAGAGGTTATAGATCCTCTTCTTAATATTGTTAATTCATCTTTATCACTAGGATACGTACCAAAAACTTTAAGCTGGCTGTTAAACCTCTTATTAAAAAACCACAACTTGATCCTAGAGAATTAGTCAATTACAGGCCGATCTCAAATCTCACTTTTCTGTCAAAAATACTAGAAAAGGCAGTTTCATCACAACTATGTTCCTTTTTAGAAAGAAATAGTATCTGTGAAGATTTCCAGTCAGGATTTAGACCGTACCATAGTACTGAGACTGCTCTCATTAAAGTTACTAATGATTTGCTCTTATCATCAGATCGTGGTTGTATCTCTCTATTAGTGTTACTGGATCTTAGTGCTGCATTTGACACTATCGATCACAATATTCTTCTAAACAGACTCGAAAATTATGTTGGCATTAGTGGAATTGCATTGTCATGGTTCAAATCATACTTATCTGACCGTTATCAGTTTGTAGTAGTAAACGATGAGATGTCATATAAATCACAAGTAAAATATGGAGTACGCAAGGCTCAGTACTAGGACCGTTGCTTTTTACTCTGTACATGCTACCGTTGGGAGATATCATTAAGAAGCATGGCATTAGTTTTCATTGTTACGCTGATGATACTCAGCTCTATATTTTCGCGCCCTGACGAAAATCACCAATTCGCTAAATTAACAGAATGTATAGCTGATATAAAAAACTGGATGACCAGTAATTTCCTACTACTAAAATCAGGAAAAACAGAGATTCTAATTTTTGGACCGAAAACTTCTTCACGCAATAATCTAGAATACTGTCTAACACTTGATGGCTGCTCTGAAGTCTTCGTCGTCAGTTAGGAACCTGGGTGTGCTCTTTGATACCAATCTTTCATTTGAAGGCCATGTTACTAGCATCTGTAAAACTGCATTCTTCCATCTGAAAAATATCTAAACTACGACATATGCTCTCAATGAAAAATGCAGAACAGTTAGTTCATGCGTTTATGACCTCAAGGCTAGACTACTTTAACGCTCTACTGGGTGGTTGTTGCTCGCTTGATAAATAAACTACAGCTCGTACAAAATGCAGCAGCTAGAGTTCTTACTAGAACTAGGAAGTATGACCATATTAGCCCAGTTCTGTCATCACTGCATTGGCTTCCTGTTAAACATCGTATAGATTTTAAAATCTTGCTAATTACTTACAAAGCACTAAATGGTTTAGCTCCCCAGTACCTAAGTGAGCTCTTAATACATTATAGTCCTTCACGTTTATGCGATCTCAGAATTCAGGCCAGCTGATAATACCTAGAATATCAAAATCAACTGCAGGCGGTAGATCCTTCTCCTATTTGGCACCTAAACTCTGGAACAATCTTCCTAGCATTGTTCGGGAAGCAGACACACTCTGTCAGTTTAAATCTAGACTAAAAACGCATCTCTTTAACCTGGCATACACATAACACATTATCAATTTATATTTTCAAATCCGTTAAAGGATTATTAGGCTGCATAAATTAGGTCAGCCGGACCGGGAACACTTCCTATAACACCAGATGTACTCGTTACAGAAAAAGAATGCCATCTACGCTAATATTAGTCTTTCTGTTTATCCCGAGGTTTACCGTAGTCAACCGGATCTGGGCCGTATCCAGCTGAGACCAAGGACCGGTGCCATGACACGACCACAACACAGCCCTGAAGTATCAGCAGAGATCGAGTCAACTAGATCATCCATTGTGAAGACATCATCAACACGACAGCCAGTGCCACAGTTCCTCAACAGACCGTCCATACCGGCGTGATGAATACGATCCTCAACTGGACACGACCACAACGCAGCCCTGAAGTATCAGCAGAGATCGAGTCAACTGGATCATTCATTGAGAAGGCCTCATCGACACGACAGCCAGTAGCACAGTTCCTCAACAGACCGTCCATACCGGCGTGATGAATACGATCCTCAACTGGATGGAACTGAAATAAATACTTTGATTGTTGCGATTCTATCAGACTTATGATAGCAACCTGATTGTAACAAAGCACTGTTCGCCAGAGGAGAACTGGTCCCCCGACTAAGCCTGGTTTCTCCCAAGGTTTTTTTTTTTCTCCATTTTAACACCTATCTGCCACTTGTTTGCCACCTGATGGAGTTTGGGTTCCTTGCCGCTGTCGCCTTTGGCTTGCTTAGTTGGGGACATTTGACATTTGATATTCAATAGTATTCTTGACATTTATTCAACAGTGCTTCTGATCTGCCTGCACTGACACTATTATTTAAGAGCTGCTGTGCAGCCAAATTATGTACCAGTTATCAATGTAAAGCTGCTTTGATACAATCTGCATTGTAAAAAGCGCTATATAAATAAAGGTGACTTGACTTGACTTGACTTGGTTTCTCCCAAGGTTTTTTTTTTCTCCATTTTAACACCTATTTGCCACTTGTTTGCCACCTGATGTCACCTTATGGAGTTTGGGTTCCTTGCCGCTGTCGCCTTTGGCTTGCTTAGTTGGGGACACTTGACATTTGATATTCAATAGTATTCTTGACATTTATTCAACAGTGCTTCTGATCTGCCTGCATTGACACTATTATTTAAGAGCTGCTGTGCAGCCAAATTATGTACCAGTTATCAATGTAAAGCTGCTTTGACACAATCTGCATTGTAAAAAGCGCTATATAAATAAAGGTGAAAAAAAATGAGAGCTTGTCGGCTACACGCTTGAGCATACCTGGGATGTGAATGGCATGAAGCAACCTCAGATGTTTCTGACTTCATAAGAGGAGATGGTGGGCGAGTTGGGCCTTGAGGCAGCCCAGCGCAAGATGTACTGCTAATAACTCGAGGCAACTGATATGCCACTGCAGTTGGGTCCCCATCCACAGACCCGAGACTGCATGCCCGTTGTACGTTGCTCCCCAACTGGTGGTGGAAGCATCTGTGGAGATGACAGCATGCCTGGACACTTGTTCCAGGGGGACTCCTGCCCGCAGGAATGAAGGGTCTGACCTCAGTGTGAGGGTACGACGGCAGCTTGGTGTAATGGCCACACGGAACGTGCCGCGTTGCCACGCCTATCTCAGGACTTGGCCGTAAAGCCAGTGCTGACGCGGCCTTATATAAAGCAATCCGAGTGGCATGACTGTGGCTGCAGATGCTATATGGCCCAGGAGCCTCTGCAACATTTCAGTGGGGCCACTGTCCTGCTCCTGAGTGAACTCAGGCAGTTCAACACTGACTGGACACGCTCCTCGATGAGGCGCGCTGTCTGGTTGACCGAGTCCAGTTCCATCCAGAGAAAAGAGATCCTCTGCACAGGAGTGAGTTTGCTTTTTTCCCAGTTGAACCAAAGACCCAACTGGCTAAGGTGACTGAGCACCAGGTTCCTGTGTTCTCACAACTGCTCTCACGAGTGGGCTAGAATGAGCCAGTCGTTGAGGTAGTTGAGGATGCGAACGCCTTGTTCTCTCAGGGAACAATGGCCGCCTCTGTGACTTTTGTGAAGACACGAGGTGACAGGGCCAGCCCGAAGGGTAGGACCTTGTACTGGTATGCTTTACCCTCGAACGCTAACCATAGAAAGGGTCTGTGTCGAGGAAGAATTGAGACATGGAAGTACGTGTCCTTCAGGTTGATCGCTGCAAACCAATCTTGGGGACAGATGCATTGAAAAATGTGTTTCTGCATCAACATCTTGAACGGCAGCCTGTGAAGGGATAAATTCAAGACTCGCAGGTCCAAGATTGACCGTAACCCACTGCCTTTCTTGGGTACAATGAAGTAGGGGCTGTGGAACCCTGACTTTATATCGGCTGGAGGGGCCGGCTCTATTGCGTTTTTTGCCAGCAGGACTGCAATCTCCACCCGAAGCACAGGAGCATCTGTCTCCCGCACATGGGTGAACAAGATGCCCCTGAAGACCCGGAGGACGCCGGGCAAACTGAACTGCATATCCGAGTCTGATTGTGCAGATGAGCCAGTGAGACGGGCTGGGAAGCGCTAACCAGGTGCCCAGACTCCGAACAAGCGGGACCAATGGCACAGCAGACGTACCCGCAGTGGGGCAGCGAGGTGGAACACAGGAACCTGACTCGGATGGCAGCGCGGCCCGAAGTGAGGGCTGAGTGCTGGAAGCAACCTGGTTCCACAGAGGGGCAGGAGGTGTGTGAAACGGCGTACTCAGCGCGGCATTCACACACACACCGCTGCCAGTTGGTGATATGAGAGGGGGCTGAGGGTGGCAAGGCACAGCGTTGCACACCACCAGATGCGCCTTCTTGGGACCTGGAGGATGAGGAAACAGCCAGCAGCGGAACAGAAACAAAAGAAAACACAAGATTCTCCACCCGGCCCTCTGGGGGAGGGAGCGGTGCCTTCACCGTCTACCGAAGAGCCATCACCACTTCCTCCAGGTCGCCTGTCTCAGGGCTGCTTATGAGATCTCTTGCCACCTGGCTTGGCTGCGGGCTGACCGGACTGGATGCCACGTCCACGACCGGCTCCCTGCTGTCTGCTAGGTGGAGGCTGCTGCTTGGCAGATTTAGCAGGAGCAGAGGACGACGTGGGTGGATGCCCTCAGCGACGAGCAGGTGGAGGGGCTGCGGCGGCAGCAGCAGTCCGCCAGTGCAGGATGTGTCGGATCACCTCCATCTGCTTCTGTGCGCCGCCGAGAACTGTTGGGCGATGCTCTCGACCGAGTAGCTGAACAGGCCAACCTGGGAAATGGGGGAGTCCAGGAAATTATATTTATTGGATATATCGTCTCCCTCATATCCGCAAGGTTATGCCACAGGTGGTGCTGCTGGACCACGAGTGTGGCCATTGCCTGACCAATGGAGCGTGCCGTCACCTTAGTCGCTCAGAGAGCGAGGTCGGTGGCGGTGTGCAGCTCATCCAAGAAGTGTTACTGCAAGAGTAGTGCAGCCTGCAGTGCGCTCTCACTGTCAAACCAGTCCAATCACAACCCTTCACACTCATCGGGGACTTGCAGATAAATGCTGTTAGAACAGCAGTTTAGAGCTTGTGACGCAAAGCTCGCACGCCAATGTGCATTGGCTCATTTATTATACACTCGAAGGTGATAGAGCTCTCATGCAATATCCCAATTCGTCGGTTCAGTTCTGACGTACGTCGAACGTGACCGACTGAAAGGGAACTCTTTCCTTCTAGAGACAACAGCAGGAAGGTCATTACCTATGTTTCCATATAAAGTTGCGAATTTAACTCAAAATTGCAAAATTGGAATATTGCATAAATCTTTTGCAAATAAATAACCATTTCCATCCTATGTGTTTAAGAGAACAAAAAAATCACTTCATGGGAAATTGGCACAAATGATCTGTATTATAAATTATGAAAAGTTGCTGCAATTGGAGAAGCCACTGTAGTCTTTTTTATCCTACATCATAAATGACTTGGGCCTCAAAACGTGCTAACAAAACGCAATAAATGCTAACATGGTATTTTGTTTTCAAATGCCTTTCAAATGTTTGGGAACACAATCATGTTAGACGGTTCTGAGAGAGAATTATACCAAATCATTTTGATGACAGACTTTGGCTCAGGCATTTCTGAACAACCAAACCAATATTTGAGATGCTGTGCAATTTGTCCACTGGTTAGTCCAGTTATCCAATCACATCGTCTTTTGAGGCAATAATGGGAGGCATACGTTTTTAATGCACATTTTTTTGTGTTTTTTTATGTGATAACCCAAAATTTGCATACAAGTATGTGGATGGAAACGTAGCTATGAGAATATTGAGGATTTGTGGGTGGTTACCAGGGAGTTACTATGCAGAGATCTTTAAATGTCACTGTGCTAATGTGAAGGTGTTCTGGTAGTTGCTCGAGTTTTCTCTGCAATAAGACTTGTGATTTAAGGAATTGGCACAAACACTGGACAACGCACATACTACTCGTCTTTAAGACTCAGTGCTAAAGGTTAGCACACCAATTAAAACTGAAATCTTTCAGATGATCAATGTAAAAAGAAATCTCTTTACAATCTCCTGTAAATAAAACAAACATGTTCTGTGATTGATGTCGTAGAGTAAATGAGTTACAAAAACAAGCCGTTTGTCATCGACTCGAGAGCAGACAGGTCAAGGCTTCTCTGGGCGTCCCTAAATAACCTCAACAATTGGCCAGCTGAAACAATTCTGTAGTCTCTTTCTGTTTTGTGTTCTTATCATTTGAGCTCTAAACAGTAGCGCTGTACTCGAGTCTGATTTGGAACGCTTATGTAAAGTGCTGTGCATTATGCAATCTCCTAATATAAATTTTTCATATTATGTTTCTTTGAAGTCACTCTAATTGGCCGTTTATGTGTTTTACTGTTTTGCTTTCTACCAACCGGTTTAATGTCATCGATGGCTGAACGTGGGAAAAGGATTGTGCATTGAGCTGTCTGTTTGAATTCCAGCTGCATGTAAACCGCTCAGATCACTATACAGACAATAAAGCATGTACATCCAGTTTGATGGTGAATAAAATTTACTTTCACTGAAGGGCAATAAATAGTTGTATTTTACGACCTTTTTCCTGGAGATGTAAATACATTTTGTTAGCAGTTGTACTGCACTCTAAGAAATGCTGGGTTAGTTTTTTTTTTCTACCCAAACACTGGGTAGATTTTTTTTCTGTTAATTTTTCCATGGTAGTTTCCAGGGTAGTTTTTGTGTTATCCATCCGTTGGGTTAGTGCAGGGCTTGTTCTATAGACATTTGGAGGCCCGAGGCAAAATTTATGTTGGAGGCCCCCCACGCCACACCCTAGTAATGGGCAATATAAACGATATGCAATATAAACGATACAAAATTGGCCTACGATAGAGATTTTAATTCTATTGCACTATCGCGATAATGCATGTTGATGACGCAATCTACCTGGAAATTTAGAGCCATGTAACCGGCTGCAACGCATCATCATATTCGTCATCTTGAATAAACATGGCTGAAAGCATCAGCGAAACAGAGGAGCTCATGAAAAAGACCGGTGCAACATCTATTATTTGGACTTAGTTTGGATTTAAGCCGTCCGACGAGCAGCAGAAAAATATACTCTGTAGAGTGTGTGGGGCAAAAGTTCCAGCTAAGAGAGGTAACACGACTAATCTGTTCTACCACCTCAAAACTAAACATGTCATTGAATACCAGCATTGCCAACCGTGCACCTCACCATCGATAGGTTAAAACATTTTGTGCATATGCATAATATTAATATTTTAATAAATATTTATATATATAAACCCACTTGGTATTATATTAATATTATATTAATTATTTTTGTTTATATATATATATATTAGGGCTGTCAAAATAACGCGTTAATTTCGATTAATTAATCTGAGAAAAAATAACGCATTAAAAAAAAATAATGCAGATTAATCCATTCCGTATTGACCTTTGAACCTGGAGCCATTCTAGCCACCATTCGACTGTAAAATGAAGGAGGGAGACGACTGCTGCGCTGACGGACATAACGAGCAGAGCTCCTCCCTCGTGTCCGCGAGCTCCCTCTGTCTTCAAAGTAAGCACCGTCTTTGCACTCTCTCTACCTCACACATAATAATCTAAATCAACTGACACAATGCTAAAAGTTCGTAAGACCAAATCCATGTTTCACAATGCGCATTCGGAGAATGTTTTTCCTGAATAAACGTTGGGTGTGAATAGTGCTCAAAAGAACGTCACCTCATCTTCTCTGACAGGCGCCCTGCACGTGCAGCTGACATAAACCACACTTTCAGTAAACAAAAAGAAAATCCTATCCAGTGGTGAAGTGTTTTCTGTGTTGACAAATCTTTTGCGAGGTCCTAATAACAGTCGCGATTCGCACGCAACGCGCCAACGTCCGCTAATGTCCAATTCGCGACCTAATGACTCATTTGAACAAATTCATTTTAATGAATCATGACAACAACTGATAAGTCCACACGGTCTATAATGAATCATTTACTCGAACAACTCTGAAATGAGAACATACAGTGGGTACGGAAAGTATTCAGACCCCCTTAAATTTTTCACTCTTTGTTATATTGCAGCCATTTGCTAAAATCATTTAAGTTCATTTTTTTCCTCATTAATGTACACACAACACCCCATATTGACAGAAAAACACAGAATAGTTGACATTTTTTGAAGATTTATTAAAAAAGAAAAACTGAAATATCACATGGTCCTAAGTATTCAGACCCTTTGCTCAGTATTTAGTAGAAGCACCCTTTTGATCTAATACAGCCATGAGTCTTTTTGGGAAAGATGCAACAAGTTTTTCACACCTGGATTTGGGGATCCTCTGCCATTCCTCCTTGCAGATCCTCTCCAGTTCTGTCAGGTTGGATGGTAAACGTTGGTGGACAGCCATTTTTAGGTCTCGCCAGAGATGCTCAATTGGGTTTAAGTCAGGGCTCTGGCTGGGCCATTCAAGAACAGTCACGGAGTTGTTGTGAAGCCACTCCTTCATTATTTTAGCTGTGTGCTTAGGGTCATTGTCTTGTTGGAAGGTAAACCTTCGGCCCAGTCTGAGGTCCTGAGCACTCTGGAGAAGGTTTTCGTCCAGGATATCCCTGTACTTGGCCACATTCATCTTTCCCTCGATTGCAACCAGTCGTCCTGTCCCTGCAGCTGAAAAACACCCCCAAATGAAGGTGTAGAACCATCTCAAGGATGATCAGAAGAAATGGACAGCACCTGAGTTAAATATATGAGTGTCACAGCAAAGGGTCTGAATACTTAGGACCATGTGATTCAGTTTTTTTCAATTCAGTTTTTCTTTTTTAATAAATCTGCAAAAATGTCAACAATTCTGTGTTTTTCTGTCAATATGGGGTGCTGTGTGTACATTAATGAGGAAAAAAAATGAACTTAAATGATTTTAGCAAATGGCTGCAATATAACAAAGAGTGAAAAATTTAAGGAGGTCTGAATACTTTCCGTACCCACTGTAAGTGTGCTTACCCCATTTAGCAAGAGTGGTTAGTAAAATTAGCCTTAATAATCCACAATATTTTCAGGTTATTTAAATGATAATGTGTAGTAAATTAGGCCTACCTATAAAATCAGTTAGTTTAGACTGGAGTGAGGTGAAACCAGAACAAAGCAAGTTGTTGTTAGCTAGGTGCATTCAATTGTATATGGTAGAAAATTATATTATTAGTTAATATAACTTCTAAATGCAACTTAATAACACGTTCGCTAGGTTTTATAGCTTACGTGTAGAGCCGGTATCTTCACGTGTACTCGCATCCACTAGTCGGTAGACGTGTTGTACCCACTCTAAGTGTCGGCTTGCAATGCCATTCCCGCCCTCTGGCCGGATACGTGCATATTTATTACTCCAGTCGTGTTCCCCGCTTGGTGAACCCTGTTGAGTTCCTCCGCCTCCCCCCTTCGGCTCGGACATTGCGGAGTGTCTGATGCCAGGCCTACATCCGTCGCTGACGCTGTCTGTTGGCTGGGGTCCATATGTCGTGACTCCTCTACGTGAGCAGTCCCATATGTGTAATTTCCACGGTTTAAAACTCCCTACGGGCAAGTCCGTGTCTTTCCCTTAGCAGAGCCAGCTCTGCTGTCACCTGTCAGATGAGTCTCCCCTACCCAGGTGGAGCCATCCCAGGGACTCCATATGTGTACTGCCCCCCGGGCCAGTCCATATGTGTATTCTCCACGTAAACTCCTCCCCCATTGGGTAGGTAGTGGCCTCCGCAGCGTCCCCTATGGGTTCGCTTCCCCAGTGTAGTCTAGTTTACTTAGTGGGTATCAGGTAAAACAGCGGTAAACTCCTCGGCGTAAGCTCGCCCCCTTCTCCGCTCCTCCGGTGCTATGGGCGGATAGAGCTTGCGTTGAGCACTGGAAGGGGTTTCGTAACTGTGGCGCTTTAGCTGGGATCCCAATTCGTCGGTCACTACTGACGTACGTCGAACGTGACCGACTGAAAGGGAACGTCTCGGTTACGTATGTAACCCTCGTTCCCTGAAGGAGGGAACGGAGACGTACGTCCCGTCGCCACAGTTTCTGTACCCTCGCTGTAGTGCGGACTCCAGTTGTCTCCTCAGCGAAAAACAGAGTGCGATTGCATCCGCTTCCTATTTATATACACCTGACGGGGGCGGTGCGCATTATGCAAATATCGCACGCCAATTCCATTGGCTTGTTTTAGTTCATACGAAGCTGATAGGGCTCTCTAAGCGATATCCCAATTCGTCGGTCACTACTGACGTACGTCTCCGTTCCCTCCTTCAGGGAACGAGGGTTACATACGTAACCGAGACGATTTACAGCATGACAACTTTTCTAGTTTTAACATTTTGTTCTTCAGATATTCCTCTTTAAAAGAAAAAAGTATCAGCTGTATGCATATTGACCCACATTTGGTTTTTGAAAATGTGTACAATTTACGAATTTACTCATGGAGCCACATTAAGATCTTCATATCTCTGAGATTGACCATCCAGGACCTTTAAAGTGAAGAAACCAAAAGGAAAGTTTGTTAAGAGCCAGAATCTAAAAGGATATTAAGATACCTTTAATACTTCTTGAGTTACAGGCATGCAAACTTAAAGGTGCCCTAGATTCAAAAATTGAATTTACCTCGGCATAGTTAAATAACAAGAGTTCAGTACATGGAAATGACATACAGTGAGTCTCAAACTCCATTGTTTCCTCCTTCTTATATAAATCTCATTTGTTTAAAAGACCTCTGACGAACAGGCGAATCTCAACATAACACCGACTTATGTAACAGTCGGGGTGTACGCCCCCAATATTTGCATATGCCAGCCCATGTTCCCAACATTATGAAAGGCATTAGACAAGGGCAGAACGTCTGGATCTGTGCAGAGCTGAATCAACAGACTAGGTAAGCAAGCAAGGACAATAGCAAAAAATGGCAGATGGAGCAATAATAACTGACATGATTAATGATAACATGATATTTTTAGTGATATTTGTAAATTGTCTTTCTAAATGTTTTGTTAGCATGTTGCTAATGTACTGTTAAATGTGGTTAAAGTTACCATAGTTTCTTACTGTATTCACTGAGACAAGAGCCGTCGCTATTTTCATTTTTAAACACTTGCAGTCTGTATAATGCAAAAACACAACTTCATTCTTTATAAATCTCTCCAACAGTGTAGCATTAGCCATTAGCCACGGAGCATAGCCTCAAACTCATTCAGAATCAATGTAAACATCAAAATAAATACGGTACTTACGCGATTAGACATGCTGCATGATGAACACTTTGTAAAGATCCATTTTGAGGGTTATATTAGCTGTTTGAACTTTTTTTATGTTGTTTAAGGCAAGCACAAGCTCTTGAGGCGTGGAGCACCAGATTTAAAGGGCCACACACCCTGAATCAGCTCATTTCTAATTATGCCCCAAAATAGGCAGTTAAAAAAATGAATTAAAAAAAATCTATGGGGTATTTTGAGCTGAAACATCACAGACACATTCAGGGGACACCTTAGACTTATATTACATCTTTTAAAAAAAAAGTTCTAAGGCACCTTTAAGGGAAAAAATAAAAGAAGTGCTTTTTGCTATTTTTGAACTGTCACCATTAGCATTTAATGAAACAAAGATTGCTAAAGTCAACAGATTTTAGACCTACCAATCTCTGTGTAAAAATAAAATAATGGTGCTGCCATCTTTCTAAAGTCCTTTTTACACCCCTTTAATTTGGCTCCAAATCTCAGGTGAAAATTGTCATTTTGACCCCCCTCTACAAAATAGTGGATTACTCAGTAAATATACATCTGTGACATTTAATATTTTGGCATTCATCACTATTTATGTTTGTCTTTCTACAGAAAAAATATTAACAAAATCAAAAATTTGAGCCAGGGACTGGTTGTGTTGACACGGAATGACCCAAATGAATGTTATAAGCGACCCAAAACTCACAGCAGATGCAGAGAAACTGAAACTGCGTCTCAGTCCATCCCTGAATATGATGTCAGACAAAGAGAGACTAAACCAGCTGAATGAAACCAGCATCTCCTTCATTACGTGTCTTTATTACAGGGTTTCTCTTCTTCAAGTCTCTTCCTCAGCTGATGAATCATACTCTGTTTGCTCTCATCATTCTGTTGGCCTATTTCTTCCTCTCTTCTGCTCTGTTTATAAATAAGATGTCAGTTTGCTCGTCCTGGAGGGAATCTAATGCGTTGAAGTGTAATCCAGTGAGCAGCAGTAAATCTGAGCTGTTTACCACGCGTTCAGGGTAAATTACTGCTATGTAAATCTGCTCAAGTGCCGCATGGAGAAGCTCCGATTGAAGCGGCTGCAGGAAACACTAAGTGGACAGAAAGCCAATACTCTCAAACCAAGAGAGAGACAGGCGGCTCTCTGCCATCTATCACTGCCTGTGCTTAGTCAGCGACAAGCCATTTATCAGAGAATCCTGGATATGGAAACAGAGAGAGAGAGAGAGAGACAGAAAGAAAGAAAGACTGTTAATGAATGCTACTGATGCACATTGAGAAACAAGCCATTAAAAAAAGTCCTCTAATTCAGGTGGTCCTGAAGTTGCAAAAACAAACTAACAACAGCCAGCATCAGGACACAACATGCTGATCCACAAAATTCTTCCCAACCAAATTATAAAAGCACAAAAAGAAAATGATCTGACTTACTGGACTGAAGCAACAGAAAAACAAACTAAAATAAACATGTTATTTGGCCCTAAAGAGAGATTATACAACAGCAAAATATCTGAGTACAGTGAAAGACTGTAAATTAAGAATAACAATTACAAAGTACAGACTGAGAAATTCAGTCACACTGGGACCATAGAGACAGGCAGATATCGACAGAACTGGCTGCCCAAAAAAATCTGCCCCTGGATCTCCCCATATACTGTAACCAAGAAGATGTAGAGACAGAGCAACACTTCCTCACCAGCTTTCCCTAAATATGAGGAAATATAAGGAATTATAAGGAAATATCCAAAATTTTAAATAATTTGCCCTGACTTCAGAAAGTTAAATACACAACTTCAATATTAGGTGAAAAAAGAGATATGAGATGTAGGAGATATAAAAGATATATTGTAGCGATATGATACATTGACACCTGTCAGTCGAACAATCTGTGATGGGCTCACAAACACCCACACGCACACTCACACCTACAGCACACTGAATTCTAAATTGTTCCTAGAATCATAAAATTCTATTACTAATTATACACACACACATACATATATATATACATATATATATAATAATATATATTATATATATATATATATATATATATATATTACATATACATATATACATATATATATATATATATATACATATTATTATATATATATACATATATATATATATATATATATATATACATATATATATATATATATGTATATATATATGTATATGTATATAATATATATATATATATGTATATGTATATGTATATATGTGTATATATATAATATATATTATATATATATATATATATTTATATATTATGTATATATATGTATACATATATACACATTATACATATATATATATATATATATATATATATATATATATATATATATATATGACATGGAAACTCGAGTCTGCGACTTGGACTCGAGTCTCACAGTCGTAAAAAAATGACTTGCGACTGGACTTGGACTCATGAACAACTGACCCAAGACTTAACTCGAGACTTGACTTGGAATGGAAGACTGAGACTTCTGAAAAATAAGTGTTTTGGCACGGCATTCCAGATTACATTCTCTATTTACAACCCCACATGACAGAATGAAACATTTTACAATTAATTAATTCGCAAATATGTGCTGCAGTGAATATCACAAATTATCTCGAAACAGACAGCAAGTCAGCGAGCGTGTGGCGCATCTGAAGGCACGTGAATTCATCACACATTAGAAAACTGATGTTAAATAAATTAAATAGTAACAATATAGCCAAGCCATTTGAAAAGCACTCAATTAATCCAAAAGGAAGCTGCAGTGTTGCACAGTGCAGAGGCTTGCTTGCAGTTGATTTTCAAGAAGTAGCCTACATGTTTCCATGTCCTTTTCATGTTTTTTCACCAAGTATTTGCAAACATATGTATAATATCCAGATTTACCAAGATAATATGCATCTGGATTGGACAAACACTTCCATACGCATATGACCCTGTCCGACTCATTTTCACAGATCGGTTTGTTATTAGGCCATATCATTACAAATGAGACTTGCAGATGGAAATGTTGTTCGTTGTCTTGTTTACTGTAACGCTTGTCTATACACAAGTTTTGTTACCGCCGGCACTCACTGGAAGACTACATTATCCAGCATTGCTTGAGATCTACAGCAAACTATGGCAACTCAAATAGCTCAAAATACACAGCAGTTTTGGTGGTTCTAAATGGTATAATCTTGTATAACAGGGGTGTCCAAACTCGGTACTGGAGGGCCACCATCCTGCGGAGTTTAGTTCCAACTTGCCTCAACACGCCTGCCTGAAAGTTTCTAGTATGCCTAATTAGACCTTGATTAGCTGGTTCAGGTGTGTTTAATTGGGGTTGGAGCTAAACCAAAGAATATACACTAACAAGAAGCGAAACTCAATAGAAATTTTCATTGCAACACCGGCGCCCAGCAGCAGCCCTGCGTTTCCACCATTTTGGGGTAAAAGCGACTCAGCAGTCCACTAGTTTCTATGGCAATATCAGCTGCTTTGTTAAAAAAAAAAAAAAAAAAAAAAAAAAAAAGGTACATTAAAGCTAAAATCCAACCTGAATGATGACAAAACAGAATAAAATACTATCGCTAATGATCATCAAATCTTTTTAACAGTTTATTTTAACAGACTTTGTTTAAGTCCTCCACTTTTTTCACAAAACCATTGTTCTCTAGAAACCCAGTCAGTTTGGGTTAAAATTCTTTGAAGTTCAAATATTAGCATTATAAACACTGAATTAATACCAGCATATGAAAGTTAAATTAAGGACAAGCATCAGAAAAATTGGGAATGTTGGACAATAAATATATAACAGAATATAACAGCTTGACAGTAAACTGTTTTTGCAGTGTTGTCTTATATTAATGTCCGTTAAAGCAAGACTATGTAAACAAAAAAACACAGCCACGGTGTCCAAAAGTGGCAATTAGGGGATAAGAGACACACCAATGCATCATATTCCATAAGATCATTATGTATGTAGCGTGATCCAGGGGATTAAAATGTATTTCAGACCTAGTGAAGTAATTTACTATTACTATATTACTCCACTAGGTCTGCCTATATACGTTTTAATCCCCTGGATCACGCTACAAACATGATGATCTTAATTTTATTAATTATTAATTTATTATTAATAGTAAATATGTAAAGTTGCATAAAACGGAAATACTCTGGCAAACTACGTTACCTCAGATGTGTAATGGTTGGATTACACAACTGATAACATAAAACATATATAGGTTAAGACAATACAACATTTACTGTAGGTGTCATAAAATTCACTGAATTTGAGAAATTTTCTATTGCGTTTCTGATTTGGCTGTGAGATTCGCCGATTTTGGGTGCATAAAATGTGATGGATTCTATTGTCCAGTTGGCATTTTCACCCCAAAATGGCTGCCGCGCCACCTCGTGGCTGTTACTCAAAAAGTATCAGGGTTTCGCCTCTTGGGTTCTATACTCTTTGGCTAAACTCTGCAGGACAGTGCCCCCCCAGGACCGAATTTGGACATCCCTGTTGTATAAAGTTGGAAAGTAATAGTAATGTTTAAGTAAAGTTTAAGTAACATTGTGTGTGCTTTATTAGGCAATTTTAAAGTAAAAATAATCTATTTTGCTATTTCAATACACTGTTAATTAGCCTACAATAACAACTACCTGAAAAAAAAAAATATTGCTAAAAATAGAACAACGACTTGACTTCAGACTTGACTTGGACCTTAAAGACTTGAGACTTGACTTGGACCACAGGGAATTGTGAACATGTCTGATATATACATCCACGTGTGTATTCTGGCTATGCCAATATCCAGAACAAAAAATACAACAAGTACTCCCACACGCAAACTGTTTTCAAAACACTCCAAACATTTTTTTTAATGGCTGCCAGGAGCCCTTTTATAGAGTCAGGCTCCTCCCACTTCTGTAATGTCATGGGGATGTGAATGATAATTTTAAAGCAAGATAAAAGTATACAAAAACACAAAACGGTATTAAAATGCAACATATGCATCACACTATTGGTTTAAAAGTGATTCACAAACATTACAAACAAAAATGCAGAAATTCTAGTTTTCTGGATTTTCCCCCTGTGATGTCACTGAAAATTAAAGAGCCCTTCCTACTCATATTCATAATAAATACATAGACGCCTCATTGGATTCCTTGGACTGTTGCTGCGGAACATCAACAAGTCCGCCATATTGCTCCGGGCAAAACTGCTCAATAAACACATGCAAGTAAAAGGTGAGCTGCAGCTTTTCTGGACAAAAAGCGCAATAAAATTTACATTTCTCAACTGATTTCAGTGGTTTATGATCTGCGTGGAGTATGTAAAAAGTTCTGTCTCCAATTACTCAGAAGTTAGAGTTTCCAATTACTCGCTAGTTAGAAGTTGAAAATTTTTATAATTATTATTATTTATTTTTTTTATTGAACAACATCAATATACAAACTCAAGTAGGGAACAGTAACATGCATATGAAAATATACACAAATGACAAGTAATTAAATCTCCATTTGTTATCTGTGCATATAGACCTATGCTTAGGTAGGTTGTGTACAAAATAAACAACAGCATGTTAGTACAATAAACAAAAGCACAATCTTCAAACCTTTAAGGGGGGGTTGCAAGGAAAATAAATAAAAATAAAGCACCTACAAAATCTTAGAAGGAAAGAGACTCATACAAGTTTTTATACAATTCACCAAGGGATTGATTATCTTTGGATAATGGATGCTAAATAATTTTTACATTCATTTTTAAACAAGTTAAAGAGGGTCTACTGTTATTCCATTTGCTTTTAAGTATATGAAATTTACCCATAGTAATAATAACATTTAACATCAATGATATCTTTTTTGAGGGACCATCTACATAAATCAAAACCTGAAATAAATTTAGTTAAGGAATTTCAGTACCAACATTTAGCGATCTGTAAAGATCCTGCCAGAACTGCAATTTGACCAGGCAAGAAAAAAATAAATGTTCGATGGTTTCAGGCTCTTCTGAGCAGAATCCACAAAAATCTACTTCAAAACGGAATCTTTTCCGTAAAGTTTCAGCAGCAGGATAAACATTATTGATGATTCTAAACTGAATAGCCTTCACTTTAGGTACAATTGGCCATTTAAGATAATAACAGTACTTGTTTCTAAATGTTTCGTTATCCAAAAATTTACTTTTGCTGGTGTGTTGAAATCGTTGAATAATTTACATTTAAATACATTCTCTATTATTTTGTTATTACACTTTTTATCCCCAATGTACACTTCTCCAATCTTCAACTCAGGCAATTTAACAAATACATTTGAATATGTAAGGGTGTTTTGTATTAGCTGTTTTAATGAGAGAGGGATTGCTCTAGACACACTATTGAATTCTCTAAAAGAACGTTATTGCAAATTTCTCCATAAATGAATTATATTGAATAAACTGACCAACTTCATCTATCAAATCAACCACATATAAAACATTTTCTCGTACCACTCTTGTTTGAATAATGTCTTCCTATTTATTGTGATGGTCCTATTATTCCAAAGGGTGGAACCATGTGGTGTGAAGTTGTGGGTAAATATCATTTTCCAGTATTGCAATATCTGCTTGTGGAAATTTGAAAGCTTAATAGGCAATTTATAAATCTCAAAATCACATTTCATCAAAAATTCTAATCCTCCTACTCTTTTGAATAAACACTTTGGTATATGAAACCACATTGAATTAGGCTGTGTTAAATATGATTTTATCCAATTCAGTTGAGTACTCCAATCATTGATTCAAATTCAGAATACATTCTAAAAATGCATAAATAATAATTTCCTTATATCCTTCCAAAAAATGTTTTAAAAATTCTGTTGACAAACCATCGATACCTGGTGATTTGCCGTTTTCATTTGTTTTAATGCCACATCCATTTCCGCTAAAGTCAACATCATCAATTAAAAATTTGTCTTCTTCATTTAATTTTTGATATTATCTCTAATATTTCAAATAAAGGATCAAAGTCCACCTTTTTGTATTTAGATTTGTAAATGCTACAATATAAAAGCCAAAATTATATTCTGAATTTCTTTTTGATCTTCAATTATAGTATCATTAATCTCAAGCTTATTAATTTTTTCTTTGTTTGTCTTGTTTTTTCAAGGCCGAAAATATATGATGAACTTTTTTCTCCTTTTTCAATCCACCAGGCTCTTGAAGGACATAAGCTCCATTTGCTTTTTCTGAATACAACTCATCTAATTGAGATTGCAAGACTTGTAGTTTTTCTGTGTTTTCTGGTAATACTTGTGTATTAACTGCCAATAAATTTATTTCCCCAATCAGTTCCTTTTTTTTGTTGTTGTTGTTTTCTCATCACTGATAAGAGCTTTCCTGTATCAATGGTTATTTGTTTGACCTTAAATTTAAACCATTCCCATTTATTCATGCAAGACATATCAAGCTTTTCAATCTCCTCAATGAGAGAAATCATCTGTTGACAAAAGCTTTCATTTTTTAACAAATCATTATTGAACTTCCAAATATTAGGAGAGATCTGAGATTTCTTAGAAATTGATAAGGACAGAGTAACCATACAATGATCCGTAAGTGGGGAAGCTGAAATGATACAATCTACGACATCATTACATTCACTAGAAATAAGCTGATAATCTAATCTTTAGCTTTGTCCGTTTCCTGAGGGGTTATACCATGTATGTTGAATGCTGTTTGGGTTAGATGCCCTCCAATAATCAACCACATTTGTTAAAGTACATAAATTCAATATAGTATCATTATACAGAGAATGTGAACTACTTTGGGTTTTTTGGTCTAACCATGAATCAGGGGCTATATTAAAATCTCCTCCTATTATCACATTATCTGACTTGTATATTATTTCCATTTGTTAACCAGGTTACCAAGCTTTTCTAACATTTCTCTGTTAGCCACTTTGTTATTATAACCGTAAATACATAATATATAACATAAGTCATTTATTTCCACAGCTACCATTAAGCAGTGACCTTCTTTGTCCCCTTCATGAACAATTACAGAGCCTTCAAATCTGTTAAATAATAACATCACTCCAGCCGAATGTGAAGATTTATGTGCAAACAAGGCTAAATCACCCCACTGTATTTTACAAATTTTTTCATCATTCAAAACAGAATGAGTCTCTTGTAAGAAGACCCAATTTGCTTTTTGTTCCTTGCAAAATAAAAAAAAAAATAGCTTTATGCTTAACACTATTTTTTAACCCCCTGACATTCAAAGATAGAAAAGAAACAGACATAGATTAATAATGTAACTGTTACATGAACTCAACTTCATTCTAGTATGCGGGAGTGAACATGTTGTCCTTTAGAACACAATACAAAACCATACCAACTTATTGCAAATGAACTGTTTTTAACTACTTTTTCTTTGACAGCGTTATCAGATTATTTCCATCTAATATAGTGACAAACCTTGAATACTTTAACCTTAATTTGGAGGTTACCTTTCGGGATTGTTATAATTACGGGTTAACTCTCAGTCCATCAATGAGTGCATAGCCTTCTTTTAAGAACAAGCTTCACAATCTGTGTTGAACTGGATGTTCATCTCTTTACACTCTTCTCTCGATTTTTTCCACACTTCGTCTCGAACAGTCAACAGTTTACATTGCGAACTGAATGATCACTGGCCTGGGTAACTTGTTAGTAGTGGCGTCATTCCTCTTTCCCAAACGATGCACTGTATCTACCGACCCCCAAAGTTTCTCCACTGACAGCGGAATCACCCGGGTAAGGATTCTTCTTTTTCTTTTTCTGGGAGGCCGATTAGTCTGAGATCCCATCTTCTTGTATCTGGCTTGCTCCAAACACTATTGTTTTAGTGAGACGTTCTTCCTCAAGTCCATTATTTCCTCTTTCATTCTGCCAATGTCTTCTTTGCTCTCTTTAACTGCTTGTGCATTTTCCTCCACTCTTTTTTCGATAATTTTCAGTTTCTGATCCTGTTCGTCAAATCTCTTAATTAGAGTTCGAATTGCGTCAAAAATCACTTCGTTTGTGATTTCATCAGCTTGTTTACTTTTGACTTTCTCCTTTATTCTTACTTTCTTGGGGTTCGGACTGGGCACTGGTGTGTGTTCATGTCTTACTTTGGCAGTTTCTTCCAACATCGCTTCAACTACTTCTTCGTCACATGCCTCCATGAGAGCACTCATGTTATATTCATGGTCGGCTTGTCCGGTATCGGCTTGATTAGCCATCTCGTTTAAATTTAAAGGAATTGAGGGACTCTTTATAGGTAGTACACTAAAACCAAAGTTCAGATAATGATGGATGCAATTCCCACACTTCTGGTAGTTTCTTTGCCAAAGGTATCAATTTTAGGACATTATTAAACTAATTTTATCAGAGCCTGCATAAATGCGACCGCTCACTCCGGCATCTTGGATTCCCCCCGAAGTTGAAAATTATGTAGATAGGAGTCATAAGGAATTGTGAAAACTCACGCTTGTCAAGCATAGATTTGGTTTATTTTTATTGGTTAATAATTCTGGATAATTAATATAATATAATTTAATGTACATGAAATGTGCATATCGTTTTGAATTATGTGCTTTTTCTGACTTCAAGACCGTCATCTCATGCCTTTGGCTTTTTCTCTTGAATCACGTTACAGGACGTCACAGGACAATTTCAAATGAATGTGAAAATAATTTGAAGCAAATCATTTTTATAGCTAGGGCCTACATGTTGCCTCCAAACCATGATTGCAGTTTAACACACAAACGTTTGTTTTATTGTTCATAACACAATAAATGGCTTTATAGAAATTTTATATTATAGTAAAAAAAAAAAATCAAAATTGTCTCTTGATTTAAATTGACAGCATTATATTTAATTGTGTCTGGCAAAATGTATCTTATTGGGGTTTAAAAAACATTAAACATTTAATTATCTATGAGCATTTCACAGATTTACTGTCAGTACACCATAGTTACACAAATGTACTACATTTATTTCCATTCAAGTGGTTTGAAACGGATAAAAAAAAAAGGATTGGGCTTAAAAGATTCCTTATCCTGTGGATCCCTTTAGTGGACAACATTAATAGCAAAGCTTGGACCCCTAATTATAAGACAATTCTTAAAGGATTAGTCCACTTTCAAATAAAATTTTCCTGATAATTTACTCACCCCCATGTCATCCAAGATGTTCATGTCTTTCTTTCTTCAGTGAAAAGAAATTAAGGTTTTTGATGAAAACATTCCAGGATTATTCTCCTTATAGTGGACTTCAATGGCCTCCAAACGAAAAAAAATACAACTGCATTCTTTATATAAACAGATGATCGCCTTGCACGTGCTTCTGCTTTCCATATTCTTCAAAAAGCTTACGCTGTATGTCCTATGCCTTCCCTATTCTACTTACGGAAAAAAATGAAACTGGTGCCGCGACAGTCCACTGACAGGCTTTCTTCAGCCTTCCTTGAGGTTTATGTTGTCCTGATTGCCACTGGCTAAAATGGGGAAAGATATGAGCCACGATTAGATGTCAAGCAATCAAATCACTTGCTCTTTGGAGATGAGTCGGTTTAGGTCTATCTGTAATTCTGGCAGCCTGAGATGTCCTGTCAAAGCCCTCTGGCTTCATTACATGGAAGACTCACTTGCGATTTAGATTACCTCATAATATAAACTATAAAATAATCTCAGACTTCATAAGAATCATGTAAACTTTATATTTTTTTCTTATAAAGTCTCAGTTTTCATAGCTAACTAGCGTTATTCACTAGCTATTAATATAGTCTGGATTTGGTGGCCAACTAGCTGTCAAAATAATGATGTAATGACCAAATACAACCAGAAACAACTGTTAAGACTTAAATGTGAAAGGTAATTCCCCGAGATCTGGTTTGGATTGTGCGATGGTTTGTAAACCTCAAAATAGTCAGGCATCTTTTCTTTAGTCCACTTATGAGAGTTACGGCAAGTTGCCCAGAGCAATATGGCGGTGCCGTTGACGTATGATCCAGTGGCCAATGGGGCATCTATATTTTATATGTCTATGTTCCTACTGGGCAAATGGAAGCTTTAACTATGGCAGCTTTTGCTTAATAATGAGAAATTTTATTATTATTATTATTATTGTTGCTAAGACCATACAAAACCAATGCCAGGGGTAAATACAACTGAGAATTCAATTACAGGTAAATACCAAAAGATGATACAGTGAGACCGTTTTAAGGGCTTTGGAGTTGCTGGATGTAAGAAGAGTGTCCAGATAGGATTTAAGTTCCTTACAAAAACCAAAAAAGTAGGGCTTAGCACCCTGAAATTTACATTTGTATAAGAAAAATTTTGCTAGGAAAATAAATACTTTTATTAAAACACTGGTCCTTTACATCTTTATCAAAGTTGTGATGACCAAATAAAACACCTTTGTATAATAAAGAAAAACTCTGTGATGAAAATGTGAGTACAAATATACAACAATCTTTCCAGAACAGACTTGTATGTGAACATTCCCAGAAAAGATGAGGAATAGACTCATCTTCAGTACCACAAAAGGAACATAAAGAGTCAATGTCATGAAATATCCTTTTTAAGCAGAGCTTCACAGGATGAAGTAGTTTGTAAGGCACATCCTTACCTTATTGGTTATTAAATATTTAGATGACAAAGTCCACACTTTCTTCCATGGAATGTTGAAAAACTGGGCATTCAGGGCACAATGTATGGGAGAGAAAGTATCTCATTCTGAAATAGCTGTCTAATTCTCCTGTTCTGACCAGAAGAGTTAGATAAAAAAAAAAAAAAATAATATATATATATATATATATATATATATATATATATATATATATATATCCCAATCATGGTATCAAAAGAATGAGCTACTGACAAAGAAGACTGGAGGTCTAGCTGAGTCTTTGAGAAGAGTTATTGCACCAGAAGGAATGGCATCCATTACAATAGCAAACTCTCGTTGAGTGACAGGTATGTTATACCTGTTCAAAAACTCTGAATAGGAATGTAAATATCCATCATCATTGATTAATTGAGAAACCAAAATAATATTATTATTGACCCAATCAGGGAAAACAAAGATTTTTTTATTTTTATAAAGAATATCACAATTATTTCAAATAAAATAACGGTGAGGACTAAAATTATGTTATAAATTAGGTGCCAGGCCAAAAGTTTATGAAAATTTGATAAATTAAGGGGCAGTTTAGTGATGTTGTAGTTACATAACAATAAGAAAGGGAGACCTCCACCTTAGAGAAAACAAGATTGGGAAGAATATTCCAAAATGAATCAGGGTTTGTTAAGTACTGTTTTAACCAATTTATCTTAAGAAGTGAAATCAACAAGTTTAAACCGTCTTTTAAAAACAGGGTATAGTGTCGTCAGCTAGCTGACTAATAAGTATATGGTTATTATTGGCAATAGTAATACCCTGCAGAAGACTACTCGAAAGAAAGGAGGAAAGAAGTCGTGCTGCCACAAGGAATAAATAAGGGGATAGAGGGCAATCCTGATGGACTCTTCTTGACAATTGAAATCTAGGTGAGGTGCCCGATTTAAGATTGATGGAACAGTTGGCATTATTGTAAAGAGTTTTTATAAATTTGCAGAATGGATTACCAAACCCAAGCTTTTTAAGAGAAAGAAAAATAAACTCATGTTTAAGAGAGTCAAAAGCTTTGTAAAAGTCTAGAAAAAGAATAAAACTGTCATCATTAACTAATAAATCTAGAACATCTTTTTTACATTTAGGTATAAGTGTTAGAAGCCCTTAAACTAGAAGGCAAAGTTTCTGACAGAATACTTTCCAAAAACATCTCTAGCAGGAACAGTGCCCTCAATTATTGAGCAGAGCAATCGGGGGAAATGCGTACAGGTATAGCCTCGGACACTCCTGTACCATGGCGTCCAGCCCAAGGGGTGCTGGGTTTGACATTGAGAACCATTCCCCGGGCCTCGCCCCCTGTCTCGACAGGATGTCTGCTCCCTGATTCAGGTACCCTGGGATGTAAACTGCCCTGATAGAACGCAGTTTCCCTTGGGCCCACAGGAGAATCTGATGCGCCAGTTTGTATAAAGGGCGTGACCTCAGACCCCCCCCTGGTGATTTATATATGAGACCACCGATGTGTTGTCAGAACGAACAAGAACAAGAACGAACAGAAAGAACAAGTCTCTGAGGTCTGGGAGGAAGTGTTTCAAAGCTTGAAACACCGCCAACATCTCCAAGCAGTTTATGTGTCACGTGAGATGATGGTCCTGCCACAGACTCTGAGCAGAGCGACCACTTATGATCGCCCGCCAGCCCGTAAGGGATGCATTCATCGTTAGCTTAACGCGACAACCAAGAGCTCTCAACACAGGTCTCTGGGACAGAAACCAAGGTTTCTTCCATATGATTAAGGCATGAAGGCATCGCCGCGTGACCTTGATCATATGAAATAAATTCCCCCTCGGCAAGAACCCCTTGGTTTTTAGCCACCATTGCAAGGGTCTCATGTTTAGCAGACCAAAAGGTATCACGTTGGATGCTGCCGCCATAAGACCCAACAATCTCTGAAACTGTTTGACAGTGAGTGACTAGCCTAGCTTTATTCCATTCACAGCTGAGAGAATTGATGTTATACGGGCAGGTGACAGAAGAGCCTGCATCGCTATCGAATCCCATAGTACGCCCAGATATGTGGTTCTCTGTACTGGAGAAAACCTCAACCCCAACTTCCTCATGTGTGCAAGAACAACATCTTGATGTTGAACCGCCATCTGCTCTGAATGAGCTAAAATCAACCAGTCGTTGATGTAATTGAGAATGCGGATGCCCTGCATACGCAAGGGTGTCAGAGCCATATCTACACATTTCGTGAAAGAGCGTGGTGATAAAGCTAGGCTGAAAGGAAGAACTCGATATTGGTATGCTTCGCCCCTGAAAGCAAACCTCAGAAACTTCCTGTGTTGTGGGAGGATGGATATGTGGAAGTATGCGTACTTTAGATCTATCATGACAAACCAGTCCTCAGATTTGTTCTGTGACACCATCTGTCTGAGAGTAAGCATCTTGAACTTGAGCTTTGCTACAGAGCGATTTTGTTGGCGCAGATCTAAATTTGGACGCAACCACCCATTCTTTTTTGGGACAATGAAGTACCGGCTGTAAAACCCTGACTCACTGCTGGGAGGAGGAATCCTTTCTATAGCCTCCTTTTGTAGAACAGTCTCTACTTCTCGTGCCATTACCAGAGCCTGCTTGGAGCCCACCACTGTGGGTAGGACCCTGCTGAATCGGGACAGATGAGACCTGAATTGAATGGCATATCCCTTTTCTATTGTCTCCAGGACCCATTGAGATATATTCACTAGACTTTTCCTTCTGCCAAAAAATCTACTAATGGTACCTGTCTGTAACGAAGCGGGACTCATGGTAAGATCCATATGCAAAGCTTTATTAAAAGTGAGCGTGGTCGTACAGGCAGGGTCAAACAGGAGCAGACAGGTACAGCAAGGGACAGGCAGAATCGTGGTCAGGGTACAGGCAGTAGATCGAGGCAGGCAGATATCTTACACAGTCCAGGAAACAATACAAAGTCCAGAGGTATTCAGCAAGGAATCATAAATGGGTAACCAGACAGGATCAAGAACAGATAGGCAGACAGGGAATAAATGCTTGGAATTGTTACAGGAGTAATCAAGACTTCGCCAATAGGTAGTGTGTGTGTGAGTCTTTTATAGTCCAGGTAGTGTGCTAAGCTGTATGTGGCAACAGGTGATTGGTGTAGAGTGAACATGCGACTGGCAGGGAGGATTGTGGGAAATGTAGTCCGGGAACTGACAGGAACTGATGGTGATCGTGACACTGTCTCTCGAGACTGGCCTCTGGTATACTTTAAGCAGTCAGCACAGTGCCCTGAAGTGAACGACTGGCTTGACTGCAATGGAACTCTCCTCAGAGAGGTGACTCGGACCCTCTGCGCCCTGGCATTGTGGGCACGAAGGGAGACGGGCATTGTGTAATGCGGTGAACGCCAACTGTCTTCGGAGGGGACCACCCTCAGAATCCTGACGCTTTTCTTGGTGTCAGTATTTCTTCGACAAAGTCCTCTTAGCGACAATGACAGTCCTAAGATCCACCTTGCCCTTTGAGGACTTCAACTGTGAGCGTTGCCCCACCTCCCAGCTTTTGTGAGGGGGAGCACGGGTAGTAATGCTCTGCTTCTGTTGCGCCTGATGTGAGGAGCTCGTACTCGGTTTGGGCTGCTCCCACCCAGCAGCTGCAGAGACCTGGGTTCAGTGAGAGAGAAACTGCTGCCGCCTGTTTTTTTTATTCTTGAAACCTCTTGGTGACCGTTGTTATAGCATCACTGAAGAGGCCAGAGGGATTAAGTGGAGCATCCAGCAGAAAGGTTTTCTCACAATCTTTTATTTCGGTGAGATGTCACAGATGTCTCTCCCTGGAGAGCTAAATCAGCTGACTGGTTCAGTTCATGAATAAACATCTGCCCCCACCTCCTTGCTGTCACCCAGGTCTTTAAGCAGGTCAGCTTGGTATGCTTGCAAAATTGACATAGTATGCAAGCATGCCGCTGCCTGACCCGCTGCTGAGTACACTTTGCCCACCAAAGCCGATGTTGATCTTAATGGCTTGGGGACGACACAGCCTGGGGGGAGAGATGGGCATCGCCCCATAACCATATTTCCTCATACCTACAATATTGCTGTATGTAGATGTTTGAGGAGTGAAAATATGAGAAACCAGTTTCTTCCACGACCTTGACACCTTGGTGTGGAGGTCGGGAAAAAACTACAAATCCCGACGTGGAGGTTGAGCTGATCTAGACAGGAGAAAACATTCGTCTAGTTTGCTCTTTTTTTAATAGCTTGTTTCTCGGCCGGCCAATCAATGTTTAATTTAGCCACAGCACAAGTTAATACCTCCACTAGCTCCTCACTTGCAGGAGACTGAAGTGACGAGTCTTCAGTATCTCCTGATGCAACACTAACAACATCCAATTCCTCAGAACTTGATAATTGTAGTGATGCTGCCTCAACCAGGGCGGAAGAAACCGCAGCGTGTGCTTCCAACACCCGAATTGAGACACTGGATCTGCCAGGTGAAGGCAGAGAAAAGGCAGAGCCCATCTCTAACCACTCTGTCAGATCCATTTGCAAACCCCACGACCGCAGGCGCCGCTCTGTCTCGGCAGAAATGGGACCTGAGCCTCGAGGAAGAGGGCTCAGCAGGAACACAGCGTTCTCAGCAGGAGAAGCTCACAATGCTCGCAAGCAGCCCCCTCAAGAGCTGCTTGAGCGTGCTGCACTCCCAAACAAACAACACACACCTGGTGTGTATCGCCACCCGTAATGAAAGGAGGGCTGGGATGAACACACTTTCTAAACTGTTGTTCGCTCGTCATAATGAATGCTGAAAGACAGACAACAATAAATAGGACACACAATTTCACATAGAAGCAGTGTTTTCGAAGCGCCCATCACTACTTTTGCTGCACATTGTTTTGGCAGGTGAGAAGTGCCCCACGACAATGTAGGCACAACAGTGTTTTTTTTTTTTTTTATTTTTTTTTTATGTATATGTATATGTATATGTTAGTTTGTTACATGGGAAATAAACTGTTAATGTTTGAGTTTGGTGAGCTTTTTTGAATTTTAAATCATATCCTCCCCAACAATAAATAGGACACACAATTTCACATAGAGCGCTTGCTGAAGACACAGAAGCTGAATGTGTATGTTCCCGGGTAGGCTTTATAGTTTCCTGGTCAGTGACCTCACTTGCCTATGACGTTCCGTCACTCCATTGGACTGATTTCATTCGTGCTTCACGCAGCACTCACGCAGAGGCGTTCAACGCAGCTCGAGTTCCCATGAAAGGGAACTTGGGGCAAACATGCATAAAAAAAATTTTTTTTCAAACTCATTGCAAATGTTTTATTGAAAGTATAAACTATAAAATGCAATTAACTAATCATCTAATGCCATTAAATATTAACTCCCTCGAGTCGGAGGTATCGCCGGAGATACCACCTCGTTTTTTTTCTCACCAGTGTGAAAGTGACTCAAAATATTCCGTCAGTGTTGCACATACAAATTAAGAGTAATACACCATTTTAATCTGTGGAATATCTTCTTTTATTTGTGTACACTCAGAGTAAAAACAAAATGTTGTGCTTTTTGCAAAAAAAAAGAAAACTAACATGATGCGTGATCTGACGTCTCCCTCTGAACGAAGTCCAATCTGATAGTTCTCAAAAAATGAAGTGTAACTTAGTGAATACTAATCACAAAAAAATTGGACTAATGAAAAATTATGTCTAAAGAAACGTTGAAATGTCAGGTTTTAAATCGTGTAAGTCAAATCGAAAACAAAAAATCTCTGTTTATGTAATCTGTATGAAAAGAGACACATGTCAGACGCCCGTGATTCAGCTTATTGTCCACTAATGCGGCCACGCCCATGGAGCGAGCGCTATTAAGACGCAAATTCTGAGGCAATACATGTATACATTGTTGCAATCATGTATTTATTGAAAAGTGTTTATCTGTATGTTAAAGCCATGGTTAGCGATCTCTGGAAGCCTCTGTTAGTTCCTGGAATGTCACATGGCCTGTTCTTCTTTAGAGTAATTTGTGGACTAAAGGTGTACAGAGCGCCCTCCGGTTGCAAGTATGAATTGAAAACACAGTATCCAGCGCTCATAGTGATGACAATAAATATAGAATAAATATTATTCCTCTGTATAGAAAAATTGACATAAACATAGGAGAATCCATTCATATTTCTCCAAATGTGCATGCTTTTAAGCATATTAAGAAATTACGGTCAATATAATATTTTAAGAGTAAAACAGAGGTCAAAATGTGAAGCTTGAGTCTTAGATCTTTTTAATGATGTATAGTTTGTCAAGTGCACATTAACATTTAGGCTATATATTATAACAAATATAGCAGCCTCTATGAAATGCCATAGAGGTAGGAATGTTCAGATGCTTTGCATCACAGAAATACATTATATTTTAAAGTATATTAAAATAGAAAACCATTATTTGGTTAGAGACTTGAGACTTCTTTTAAAATCATTAGTAATGCGTCCAATCTTTTGACTAGTACTGTAATTTAACATAGGCCTATACAAAATTTTCTTCATGTGATGTGCAATAATACGTGCATGCATGAGATCACAAAAATCATGTTTTTTTTGTCAAGAGTGGATATTTGTCCTGTTATCAGCATGATCACAGAGGGTTTTTTCACATAGCCTACCTGACTGAAAGAGCTCATTAATATGCAGGGAATTACAGGTCATTATGCGAATCTTTTGTCTTCTCAGATGTGAATCACAGCATTATTCATGAAGATTCACGCCTCCACGCATACTGTGTTTCTTGACAAAAAGTGTCTTACAAAATGTAAATCAATATATTGTTTTATATGAACAAATAGGCAGGATAATTTTTACATAATTTTGAAGCAAAAACTCTAGTCTACAACCTCCAAGACCCAGAAATCTTGTAAACACAGATGTAATATATTTTTTTGGCCTTATTTCAGTGACTTAAGTTTTTTGTTTTTTCAATAACCACACCTAAACGTTATTCCTCACATATTATTGTAGCCTAGTTTATGCAGTGTAAAGACACTGTGTAAAGACACTTTTGTCATTAATATGTTTATGAACAACTGAAAAAAGCACAAATGTCAGGGCATGTCAAAACTTCTCAGGGCCCCAAAAATCCTCAGACCCCAGAGGGTTAAGTGTCTGTATAATATGTGTTCTTTTATCAAGTTTCAGTTTTGTGATCTATGGCTCAGCTAAAAAGGCCAAAAAGAGTATTAACTACTATTCCTTTTAATTATACAAATACCTCATTAAAACGTCTACAAATTTATGAAACTGAGCAGAGATCAGTTAAAAACGTGATTCAAAACAAAAGATTCGTAAATGTTTTGAAGCTATGAAGCAGTGTTTCGAAAGCGCCCATCACTACTTTTGCTGCACATTGTTTTGGCAGGTGAGAAGTGCCCCACGACAATGTAGGCACAACAGTGTTTTTTTTTTTGTTTTTTTTTTATGTATATGTATTTGTATATGTATATGTTAGTTTGTTACATGGGAAATAAACTGTTAATGTTTGAGTTTGGTGAGCTTTTTTGAATTTTAAATCATATCCTCCCAGCTATAGAGTTTTGTCCTCTGTAGAGAACATTATATTTTTGCAAATTTCTCTGAGACCTTACATGTCACCATTTTAAGTCTGGATGCTGTAAAGATGCTGTAAAGAGCACATTCAGGGCGTTTCAGAGATACCAAAAGTTCAGAGGTTTCACCATGACCACTCCCTCTCCTTGGTCTTTAAAAATGCCAGACATTAATTTAGTGATCAAATTTAACACCCTTATGGAAAATGATAATATTTTGTTAGTAACATTTACGTCTGACTAATTTTCAAATTGTTTGTCATAAATCAACATCTCAGGAAAATGTTGGGGATTTTTAAATCAAAATATGACTTTCTGTTAGGAAACAGGACATTGATTTCATACATGTCTACTGTAGAGGACACCAGGACTTAAAGCATGTTTATCAGGCATTTTAGGAGACACAACAAGTGAATAGGGAAAGAAATGATATATCAATATTCATATGAAATATTAGATGATATTATAAAAATGTTGCCAATTATTACTCCCATTATTACACTTCTTTTGTCATTACACGTTGCTCCAAGAACATATTAATATGCAGCTTCTAGATACATTGAATATATAATGGAAGAAAAACAAACAAACATTTATGACCATTTTACACTCATACTGCATAAAGCAAAATGGTATATCCAATCAATTTGTTATATCTTTCATAACATAGATGAGATTCATCTTTATACAAAGTTTGGTATAAAAAATCCTGAAACCACAAAATTGATTGGCAATTTTAAAAAAAAAAAAAATCCCATTGTTTTTGCCTTTTCATGTCTATTAATGTCTTTTTATTTAAAAAAAAAAAAAAAAAAAAATTCCTGGTGTCCACTACAGAGGACATAGCATAGCATATGAATAAAATATCATTTTTCAAAAATGTTATTTTTCCATTTTTTTCTTAATGTTCTAAAAAATGTAATGACATAAAAAATTTAAAATTCACAAAACTTTTTTTCTGGTAGTCAGGAGGATAAAACAAAACATTAGACAAAACAAACAACAAAAGAAAAGAAAATTATATAAACAAAACAATGAAACTATAGGCAGAGGGCCATAAATGGCATATTACACCACATAAACAGAAAAGTAACCACACATATACTATCACCGAAGTTATTTTGCCAGCATTTAGATTGTGTGTGGGTATAATGGTGGAAACTGTTCATGTGTGTACAGTAGGGATGGGTCGATACCACAATTTTGGCTTCGGTACGGTACCACGATCTAATACCGGTATATTGGTATTAAATCGATACCATACAGGGTCTAAATTTTGGTGCAGGTATTGCACATAACTTTACTCATTCTCGCAGGTTTCGCGTTTACAAAGCCGCAAATGTTTATTAGTAAATTAATCAACACAGATTATCACATCAAATCATTAATTGGTTACCACTTATAGCACACTTGAACCCATAGTGTATTACAAGTGTTAAGTAAATACATTTTTTAAATATAGAGATAGTATATTAAAGCACATTTTAGTTCATATTTCATGGTGTTTCAAAATAGCACGGTTGAGTACATTCAGATTCTCTTAAGATTATCTTAAGAAGTACTAAAGAATAATCTTTAGTATATTAAGTACAAAATTAGTGTGTGAAAATTGAACACTTTAAGTATATATGCGCCCTGAATATTGAATATCAACGTGATAACAACTACCTTAAATGACCAAAACCATCTTCCGGAAAATTTTATTTGAAGCGTAATTTATTTTTATGTTTTGACTCATGTCCCATTCTTTTGAATGGAGAGGGCGAGGTTTATGACCTGTACTGCATCCAGCCACCAGGGGGCAATCAAAGAGCCCGCAGCTTCACTTTTTAGGACCTATGAGACACACCCAGTTCAAAAGCATGCTGGAGCTTTCAAGTTATCTAAACGATATGATCTTATGTACGTGCGTTGATATAAATGTCTTAACTAGATTGTTTGAATGACGCACTGACCTGTCGATCTTGTCTTGTAAGTCAGGATGAGCAAGTGACAGATGCTTGGCAAGGTTTGATGGTTCTTCATAATTTTTATAAGCAAAGCAATTCCAAATTATACGTCTACTGCTGCCATTACTAATTAGTTTTGGGCGTGTTGAGTGAGATTCAACTGCTTTATCCATTTTGTTCCTCTATGTTGTCACATTTGCCGGTTTTGCGTCAGTTTGGATAACACACCTAGCGGTGAATTTCGGAACAGCAGCATATACTGAAATGAGCAAAATCATGATACCATACCATTTGAAAAAAATATATACCGGTATTTTTCCAGTACCGGTATACCGCGCATCCCTAGTGTACAGTACATGCACTTCAGCAATCCTTTCAAAATAAAAGTCATAGGTCACAAAACATCTGACACTCATATCTAGGCTCGTTTGGTCACGTTCTGCTCTTTTTGAATGTTTAAGTTCCAGTGTAAATGCATCTTCAACAGAATAAATAAACAGCAGAGCAAAGTTTCACTGGACTCGTACAGTACATTTCTAGAATTGTAAAGTATCTATACACCATCATACCATCAGCACTAGTGTATTATATTTAAATGAGTAATTCAGATATAATGTCGTGAGTGTTGTTGAACATGCAGAATATGAAGGCTTCAGGAATGATCTGATAGATTCCTCTGATATCAGACTGAGACTCAGATTAACCTGTGCAGAGACAGACATCTGCTGGCATACAGAGGAACTGCAGACTCACACATGAGAAGTTATTCACTGCTCATTAACACTCCTGCATATTCAAACATGGTATCAAGGCATCACTTCGGCATTACAGTGGATTTGTTAATGTTAAAAAAGAAAAAAGTGTTAATAGTTTGGAATAATATTAGGAGGGGGAAAAATAATTTAAATGTTTAGAAGAACTATTTTAATAGAAAATGTTCACCTCTCACATTTGATTTGTTCATTGTTTTTTGTTGCTGTAATATATGAACAGTTCTCAGATTTGTTTGTTGGTTTGTTTGTTTGTTTGTTTTTTTTACACAATACACTTTTAAGAAAAAAAGGTTCATTGGTGTTCTATATATAACCCTGGAGTTCTTGATTTATTTTTAAAGAACCCTTTATGCCAAAAAAGGTTCTATGTAAGGAGAAATGTATTAAATGACTGCTTTCATGTTTAATGATTTTTTTTCTAGTGATAAAGTATGTTTATGAACTGCTAAATTCATAAAATGCATTTAGTTTGTCACCTACACTCTGTTTTTTATGCATCGTCATCACTGTTGCACATTCTCATTGGTTTGCTGGCATATGCGGGATTTAATGTGCTGTCCTGGAGGACCCCCAGCCCTGCACATTTTGTATGTCTCCCTATTTCTGACACACCCATTTCAGGTCTTGTTGTCTCTTCTAATGAGCACATGAGTTGAATCAGGTGTGATATATGAGGGAAACATACAAAATGTGCAGGGCTGGGGGTCCTCTAGGACAGGTGTGGGAACCACTGTGCTAGGGTAAGCTGTCTGCGAATTGCTTTCCCAAGAGGAAACATTTGCTGCTGCTGCCAGATTTCAATCTCCAAAAATCACATTGTATTGGATACAAAACTAACTAGACTAAATCAAATGAAAAAGTCATAACTGAAACTATTTTCATAGTATTTTATTTTCTCCATAGGGACAAAAACTTATAGGCTATGAGTTTGGAATCGGTGGTCTTCGTTTGTTAATGGCACCCATTTGCATTATTTCAAAGTATTTTTTAAAAGAATACTTATATTTTTATTTATTTATGGGTGTAGCATATGCACACTTATCAGGACAGTCAATAAAATCTGTAATCTTCAGAATGCTTTTAGCATGATGGACTGTGTTGTAAATCTCACATCGGCACCGGCCGGTCCAGAAAAAGACACTTTGACACGTTTGTTACTCTGTCAGAAATTAAACAGAGGGCCCCATTTCCTAGCTCTTGGGACATCAAAGGGCCCCTCATGTTGACTAAGGGCCAGATCACATTCCAACACACACCACACACACACACAGACACACACAAAAACCCACACAAACATGCTTAGAGATTGTATGTACAGCTATTCTCAAAATATGACTGGGCCAAAATGTACCCGTCATGTATGTCAAGTGCATGTATGTTTCCTAATGTTTAGACTTAGTTTAAATGACTGTATTTGTGCTAGTGTTCGTTTTAATGATGGAATTTTGTCTGTAAACCATAACTTCTTTTACATGCTTTTCTTATCTGTCAAGTTTGGATTCGTTTTAAAACTCTTTCCACGTCTCATTCACCTATGTGTGTCACATGGCTGTCAAATGCATTGTTGCTGTCAAATGCATTTTAATGGTAGTATGAAGAAAATACACTCCTATCTGATACGTCCATAAATTATGCAAATCAAGCCACAAGACAAGACAAAGGAAAAGTTTGCACGTCAACTTTGCACCTATGTCATTGGCTATTCCACCTCAAGGAGGTGTGTCGGCTTGTCTGTCATAAAAGAGGAGCATCAGGATTTTCCTGTGTGTTCTCCCGATTCCCCTGAATCATCCCTCGCCCACTCACGCACGTCTCTCCCGGACGTCACGGCGACGCGCTTCCATCACGCTCATCTTTCGGGACCACCATCTCTCCGGCGAAACTAACTTTCACGTCCTCAGTTCAAACCCTCCCACGGAAACGGAAGAAGCCAATGAACTGCAGCAGCACTGAACCATAGACTGAACCGAAACTCAGCAAGCAAACTGATGCAAGTACCATTTCTGAATATTAGATAACTAATTTCTGTGCTGGCTCTCAGCAAAGGACTGTTAGTAAGTTTGCCACCTCTCTTCTCTCTTTCCCTTTCTTTACTTTCACTTCTGTATATATGTATCTACCCTGTGTATAGCCGTATAACCTTTGTATTATTAATTTTACATATTAAATACCTTATATCCATGCTTTTTGTTCTTTTGCTCATTCAACAAAAACCAGGTCACTTTAATGTTTCGATTCTAGCACAATCGCTTTACGTTTGATGCTATCATAGGAATTTATCCTCGTGGCCAGAGGATAACATTTCCTTTATAATAGTCTGTGGAAAACTTAGCGGTTTGCTGGACAAACTGATAGTTTCTTTAAATAATTATTATTATTATTAAACCAGAACTAATCAAATATGTAATTGATTACAATTCGTTGTAATTAATTCACAATATATGCTTAATTTCCCCTTGGGTCGGTATATGCATCATAATTAATTATAAAGCTTTATGATTTATTATATTCATATATCCAACCCATAAATTGATTAATAACTGTACAAATTCGCTACATGGGTTTAATTAATTATTATTTATAATAGGCTACTAATGGGCCTATTTGTTATGTTTTACTTATTTTTAATCATTAATTAAAAATATACACTTCTGGCATACATTTAAACTGATACCTGTCTTAGTGGGGTTTTTTGTTGTTTACTTTATACTATACACAGGCATACTGTTTTAACAGTCATGAAGTTCTCAAATGTTGAACCTACTCAAGACAGTATGCGATTTGAGATGCAGTATGGGAAAGGACACCTACAAAGGAAGAGGTGCACAGTCTGCCCACAAGTTATGCTTAGAAAGGTGCAAGTCTTATGTGAAATGTTCTGTCTCTGAAATATGTGAAGGTTCTGAATATACTATATAGCAGATCTATAAGTTTAGAGTTTGTTTAGAAAAAGTACAACTACTGCATTTTAAAAAAGAATAAATTTCATCTTTTGTAATGCATAGAGGCCTATACAAGGAAAGTGTACAAATAAACACGTTTGATTTAATCAAACATTTGTGTATCGTCAATTATTTTAATTATTTCATTAATAGGACCTTTTTTAACAAGAAGAAGAAAACCATTCAATCCAGTATGGGTCATTTTGACCCCCTTTATGCATTGATGTAGTGTTTTTGGTTCATGAATTCTAGTGTTAAATAGTTTGTGTTTTTCCACAGCTACAGCAGAAATTGTGAAGCTTATTTTTGCTACAACACTTATGAATCATTTTACACTTACAAACTGAGTAAAAGTTTGTTACTTCATTTAAAGCATCTAAATCATCCTTTTGAGGTAAAACTTCTATTTGAAGTTTCAAAAGAAATTTAGCAATGAAAGGTTTTACCCCTAAATGACATCTCACAAATGTGACAGCAGAGATGGATGCCTCACCACAACCACAAACCACTTTGGGTGAAGAACCGGATTAACTCACCAGTCAGAGAGCAGAGATGTTCACAAGTCTTTTGTAAGGAACCCTGCATCGGCCCAAAAACGGACTCCGACGCCCCCGGGTGAAGGTTAACGCGTGTATGCCATTTCAGCGTCTCTATTAAGTTCACTTAATTTCACTCGCTTAATCTGACTCCAATTTCAAATGATTCTTACACTTAGGTTGTGTTTCCAATTAGAAATTCATCATTAGTTATGCATTAATTTAGATATTTGATGATTTTGGATATTCCATATTTCAATTGTTCAGTCATTAGGGACCCGATGCCGCACAGAGATACTCGCCCCGGGATTTCGCGGTAAACTCACGGACATAAACTCGCCAGTCTGATCTTCGTCAGAGGGTGTAATAAGTTGGCTAATACCTTTAGTCGGTTGCCTACTGCTCACTCGAACAAAAGTGTATTTTAATTTAGCCACTTCCATACAACTTGCTAAATCAGCGGTAAACAGAAATCAAAAGGTCTTCAGATGAAGTGCCTACTGCTCCTTCATTCATGCGCCTTCAGTTTGTTCTACCCTGGACACAGATTTACGGTAGCATTAGCCTCCCATAATTTACTGGTAATAATGATATCAGGAGAATCCAGAGCAAATCAAATATAACATTTTATTTGTCAGGTAAGAGTGTATCGTGTCAATTACACACATAACCAATTAAAGCCAATTCAGAAATGATAAATGCATAACATCGATTACTCAAAGAAATGCATATATGCACAGTGATGGGTGAATGTCTTCAGACATTCACCCATCTCTGTGGGGGCCTCTCCTACAGATGATCCCCCATGACTGCTTTGCTCTTTACCTTTTATACCAGAACCAGAACAAAAGGATCGTAAATGTTTATTACACCAACACCTGTTTTGGGGGAGAGGAGAAGAGACACCACCCAAAAAGAGAACAGAATTTTCCTTAATTTTCCATCTTCTTCATAATTCTAGTGACTGCTGTGAAATTGAGACCATTTTACCAACTGCACTGAGACTTTTAAAATGATACCAAACATGAAAAGGGAAAAACAATAGATACACAAGTTACATTATACATAGAATATAAATTTTCAGTGACTTGAGGCAGGGGGAAGGAGTTTGTGTGTGTGTGGGAGGGGTTGCATACTGTAGATGTGTGGGGGCAAGGCGTTGTCCTATGCTATTCTTTTAAGATCTTCTCTCCAGATACGCTTTATTGCTTTATTGCAGGATGCTTGATCTCAGTTTTTGTTTAGCAGGAAAATCAAGCCTTACACTTTTATCTGGAGTCCGAGTCAAGTCTGAAGTCTTTTATCTGGAGTCCGAGTCAAGTCTGAAGTCTTTATCACTGGAGTCTGAGTCAAGTCTCGAGTCTTTTGTCACGAGTCCGAGTCGAGTCATAAAAAAAAAATGCTCATAATCAAATCCTATATTTTATCCTAGTTGTATTATATAGACAAAATTATATGATCTTTCTATAATCTGTTTAATTTGAAATTAAGATCCTATGATGTAAGGGATAATGTACATCCAGTTTGTTACTTTATAATCCATTACAATATACAAAACAGTCGTCCTGGCAGCACGAGTAGTCATTTTCAATACAGTCGCTAAGCGGACACAAGATGGCGCCAGTGAGTCACGGTTTGTTATACATGGGTTTCATGTGACGTCACTGTATTCTATCGCCGCCATATTTGTGACCGGTCACAGCTGCGCGCCCTGTTAAAGTCTATGGTGACAGCAGCTACAACTACCAGAGGAAGGCCAACGAAACGCTCTCAGAAGGTTCACAACAAGTTTATAATATATCTTGGATATGTGGTGCTGTTAGCCGTTTCAACAGTCGTCAGAACTACAAATTTATTTGATCCCAAAGTAGTTAGATCGGCAGAATTATTGGCTTCATTCAGAAGGGACCACACCACTGGCAGCCAAACAGCAATGCACAACATTAAAGGTGATAAAGAGGATCTTTTCGTCGACTGAGAAACCAAAGACTGTTACTGAGTTTTTGAAATGAGCGCATGCGTAAGAACAACCCCCCTCCTTTCGTGGGAACGCCTCCCAAAATGCGTGTACGAGTATTGGCTCACGAGTGTTTACCACCGGCATTCGCTGTGTCATGTAAGTGGATTCATTATGTCGGACTCACCGCAGGTAACTCATAATCTGCAGTTGTTACTCCTGTCTCCGGACAAAAACATTGCATGCGGCGCCTGTAGAGTGTGGAAAGTTACTGGAGCGCGCAGCCGCGCTAGTCTCTCACAAGGAATTGGCTTGGCTGATGTTTTTAAGGCCCTACCTCATGCACAGATGATGTTAATATTATTCCTTTCAGTGCACCTAATAAATAGTCTTTTATCAGTTAGTAAAGACAGTTTCAAGTAATATTGCAAAAATGTATAAAATAAAACATCCTCTTTAGCACCTTTAATAACTGCTGGGACTGTCATTTACATAACATTATAACGAGAACACTATTGTAATAAAATGTTGTGAATTCTCTGTGTTGTTGTTTCAGCGTGATGTTGTGGTAAGAGCGCGTCGACTGAGTTTGATTACATTGATTACATAACTTGTTCAAACTTCACTTGTGCATTCGCGTCATTTTGTACAGATAAAACTTATTAATTTTATTAAGTATAAATATCTGATTATTCTCATAAAGGATGTGTTTCGTTGAGGTAAATAACCCACAGAGCTGATGATCATCTATAGCTTCAGCGCGAGCGCTCAAAAAGTAAGACAAAACATTAATATGATTGGGACTGTCTTCTTCTTATACATGATATTATATAATCGTATATACTTGTAAAATAACGTTGTGAATTATTTGGGCTTATTTGCTGTGTTTCGGAGTTTCAATGACGTTATTTTAAGTTCATCTGTGCGTGATTTTGTGCAAATACTAGTTGTAATATTATTTTTATTTTGTATTAATATCTGGATTATTTTATATAGGATGTGTTCCGTTGAGTTAATTAACTTTCAGTTTATGGGTTTTTTATTCTCTTCAGCTTCAGCGTGCGCAGCTCAAACAGCAATGATTAAGTCATTAAAATGTTTAACGTTACTACACAGTAATATTAAAACTTTAATATTTCTTTTAGAAAATGAATGCATTATTTTTAATAACTAGCTCTTATATTGTTCTAGTATTATTTTCATCAACACATAGTTTGATTAATAATAAGGATCATGAACAATAACAGATTTTTTTTCTCAAATCATCTCATTTTGATAACAGGATTATTTGAGCTGCGCGCGCTGAACACCCGTAAACTGAAGCGCTTTGCTAGAAGGTTAATTAACTCAACGGGACACATCCTATATAGGGTAATTAACATATATTTATACAAGATATACATAAAATTACAACTTATATTTGCACAAAATCATGCACGCATGTACTTGAACTAAGTAATGTAGTCAGCTGGTGTCGTGAATTTGTTCATCCTGTACAAACACGCCGAAACACAGCAACTAGAATTCACAATATTTTCAAATAAGTCAAATAAATTTGTAGTTCTGACGACTGTTGAAACGGCTAACAGCACCACATATCCCAGATATATTGTAAACATATGGCACAGTGGCTCCCGTCATGTTGCATGGGACTCTTATTATGACATTTCGGAGTTTACGCGCACGAACATACATAATCAAATTCTATGACAAGAGTTCAATATACCACGACACTTAAGGAAATATATGTGACGCAGATATTATAAAACGTACTCGGTTACTAACGTAACCTCGGTTCCCTGAGATACGGAACGAGTACTGCGTATGGGGAAAGGTCTCCTTTTTCCCTGTTACTGAAGCCTTTTTCAATAACGCAGTGTAACTGCATCGTCATTGGTTCACTCATAGACAAGTTGTTGAACCAATGACGGCGCGGCATAGCCGCTCGGCCTATGGCGACAAAGCCCGCGAATATTCCCGCCGAAATGGGCGGGGTAGCTATATAAGCAGGCGCGTCGCCATAGGATTTCAGGTCATTCGACTGAAGCGACGACACTGAAGCCGCAGCCTCGTGGCACGGCATGTAACGCAGTACGTTCCGTATCTCAGGGAACCGAGGTTACGTTAGTAACCGAGTACGTTCCCTTTCGATACTCACTCGTACTGCGTATGGGGAACGAATTCAACCGCGCCGTGCCACGGCAGGGAACGACCGACTTGTCTTGGACACCGCGAGGGAACCAGAGGACAAGTGAGAAGGCTGGAGCCGTCGAACCCTTGTTACACTACCAAAAGGGGAGTTAACTCCCAGAGTGGCAGAGCAGAAGCTCAATAGAGGCCGCTGGATCATACCGAGATGACCGAGCTTGTAAGGTCGGGACATCCAAATGATAAAATCTGACAAAAGTGGACGGCGAGGACCAGCCGCTGCCTCACAGATGTCTTTAATCAAAACCACTAGACCAGGCCCAAGAGGAAGCCATTCCTCTAGTGGAGTGGGCTCTAACTCCTATGGGGCAGTTGAGGCCATAGAGGAGTACAAAGAGTGATAGCATCGACTATCCGACACGCAAGACGTTGCTTTGAGACTGAAGACCTTTGGTGCAGCCACCAAAGCAGATAAAGAGCTGATCGGATTGCCGGAAAGGCTGTGATCGCTCAACGTAGGTCCTTAATGCCCTGACGGGGCAGAGCAATTCCAGCTCTCTTGTCCGACGAGGGAGGAAGCACTGAGAGGGAAATGACCCGTGCTCTGAATGGAGTCAAGACCACCTTAGGGACGTAGCCATGCCTAGGTTTCAAAACGACTTTGGAGTCGTTGGGCCCGAACTCAAGGCATGCAGGGCTCACGGAGAGGGCCTGCAAGTCACCAACTCGCTTAACCGATGCTAGTGCAAGTAGCAGAGCGGTTTTGAGCGTCAGGGGCCTGAGGTCAGCTGAACGCAGTGGCTCAAAGGGAGGCCCTTTAAGAGCTCTGAGGACCAAAGAGAGGTCCCAGGTGGGAACAGTGAGAGGACGAGGAGGATTTAATCGCCTAGAACCTCTCAAGAAACGCACCAGGAGGTTGTTTCGTCCCACTGACTGGCCAGCAATAGGAGCGTGAAACGCTGCAATGGCTGCTACGTAAACTTTGAGCGTTGAAGTGTGCGACCAGACTCAAACGCTCCTGGAGAAAAGACAGTATCGGAGATACGTCACACTCCACTGGGTCTATGTTGCGTGTAGAACACCAGTCAACAAAGACCGACCATTTCCTCTAGAGCAGGGCCACCAGGAGGACTCTGTGCTTGTCTTCCCTGATTCATCTGATGATCTGCAAGATCAGAGCAATTGGGGGAAAAGCGTAAAGGAGGGTGCTGGGCCAGAAGTGAGCCAGCGCAATGTCCTCCTTCGAGAAATAAATTGGGCAGTGAGAGTTGTCTTCTGAGGCGAAGAGGTCTACCTCTGCCTCCCGAAGAACTCCCAGATCGTGAGAACCGTCTGGGGGTGGAGCATCCACTCGTCTGAGGGAACATTGCTCCGGGATAGCATATCTGCTCCCAAGTTTGTTCTCCCGGTTGTGTGAGTCACTCTGAGCGACTGAAACCTTGGTAATGCCCATTCCAGAAGACGCTTCGCCAGAGCGCATAAGCGGCTGGACGAAAGACCACCCTGGTGATTTATGTATGACACCATTGTCATGCTGTCCGACTGGACTTAAGACGTTGCGTCCCGTCAGGTGTGTCTAAAAGGCGCGAAGGGCTCGAATCACTGCCAACATCGAGGCAGTTGATGTGCAGATGGCTTCTTCATGAGACCACGAGCCGAAGGCCGGTCTGCCCTTGCAAAGAGCACCCCAACCTGTGTTGGGTGCATCTGTTGAGAGCACCGTTCTTCTGAACACCGCCTATAGGGGTACACCTTGACTGAACCATACAGGGTTCATCCAGGGTTTCAGAGCTGTCTAACAGGCCTGATTGACCCCGAAACGCAGGCGGCCGTGCCGCCAGGCGTGAGGAGGGACCCGGAACTTCAACCAGTATTGCAAAGGCCGCATCCGTAAGAAGGCCGAGCTGCAGAACCGGGAAGGCGGAAGCCATCAGCCCTAGCATCCTCTGGAAGTACTTCAGAGGGAGATAGGCTCTGTTCCTGACCAATGCTGCGAGCTGCTGAATGGCCAGAGCGTGCTCTGGCGATACTACAGCCGTCATACGGGCTGAGTCGACTGCACCCAGGAACATTATACGTTAGCTGGGGAGCAGTGAGCTCTTGGCAAAGTTGACCCTGAGACCCAGACACTCCATGTGGCTGAGTAGCACGGATCTGTGATGCTCCAGCTCAGCTCGTGACTGGGCTAGGATGAGCCAGTCGACGAGAAAATTGAGAACCCGGATTCCCAACTGTCTCAGTGGGGAAAGCGCCACGTTCATGCACTTGGTAAAAGTGCGAGGAGCTAGGGACAGCCCGAATGGAAGGACCATATATTGGCAAGCCACGCCTTCGAATGCGAATCTCAAGAATCGCCTGAGATGGGGGGCTATCTGGATGTGAAAGTATGCATTTTTCAGGTCCAGCAAGCAGAACCAGTCCCCGGGGCAAACCTGCGCGAGGATCTGCTTCAGCGTTAACATCTTGAACTTCCATCTCATGAGGGAAAGGTTCAGGAGTCTGAGGTCTAAGATGGATCTAAGACCGCCATCACTCTAGGGAATGAGGAAGTAATGGCTGTAAATCGCTCTCTGAGGGGAGACCATTTCTATAGGCCCCTTCTCGAACAGAGACATCACTTCGGCTCGGAGGACGTGAGCGTCGTCCGTGTTTACTGAAGTGGGAAGCACCCCGCAAAAACGCAGGGGTCTGCGAGCAAACTGGAGCGAGTATTCGAAGGCGTGGCTTGCCAATATATGGTCCTTCCATTCGGGCTGTCCCTAGCTCCTCGCACTTTTACCAAGTGCATGAACGTGGCGCTTTCCCCACTGAGACAGTTGGGAATCCGGGTTCTCAATTTTCTCGTCGACTGGCTCATCCTAGCCCAGTCACGAGCTGAGCTGGAGCATCACAGATCCGTGCTACTCAGCCACATGGAGCCTTGAGATATTATCCCCAGAACCACTGATACTGGGGATGGCCTGCCAGGCCCGCGTGACAAGGGGTTGAATGGTGCCGGTTGGCGGGCCGCTGGAAGGGGGGCCTGCATACCGGCTAGTTTTTAGAAATGCTCATGCATCCTCATGAACGTGGCTTGCGGGGTGAAACCGGCAAACGACACGCTGAGAAACTCAGTAAACAGATATATGCTTCTTGGAAAAATATACATGTGTCCCACCTGAGTCAGGGGAGAGCATCAAGATATATTCCACAGAGCGGTGTCGGAAGTGAGACCGCTCTACCTCATGAACATGGCTTGCAGGGCAGAGCCAGCAAGTCACATGAACAGAGGTCCAGCATAATGAGCATGTTAGTTCCACCAAGCACAAGTGAGCATTGAGCTCGCTTTCAGTGAGCGCATACATCCTCATGAACGTGGCTTGCAGGGGCAGGGCCGGCAAACGACACGCAGAGAGACTGGAATAATATGCTACATCAACTGATATGCTGAATATAAATAACATAGGTCTCACCTAAGACAGGTGAGAGAGAAAAATATACATGTGTCCCACCTGAGTCGGGGAGAGCATCAAGATATATTCCACAGAGCGGTGTCGGAAGTGAGACCGCTCTACCTCAATGAACATGGCTTGCAGGGCAGAGCCAGCAAGTCACATGAACAGAGGTCCAGCATAATGAGCATGTTAGTTCCACCAAGCACAAGTGAGCATTGAGCTCGCTTTCAGTGAGCGCATACATCCTCATGAACGTGGCTTGCAGGGGCAGGGCCGGCAAACGACACGCAGAGAGACTGGAATAATATGCTACATCAACTGATATGCTGAATATAAATAACATAGGTCACCTAAGACAGGTGAGAGTGTCGTTATTTCTCAAAGGACGCTTGCAGGGCAGAACGGCAAGCAACGCGCTGAGAATTCAGCAAAATCGGCAGAAATACGCTGTATCAACTGTATATATACAATATATAATAACATATGTCTCACCCGAGACAGGGGGAGAGCGACATGTTATATTTCTCAATGAAGCGGCTTGCGGGGCAGAACCGGCAAGCAACGCATAGAAAAACTCAGCGCCAACAGCAGAATCAGCTCCATTAATACAGTATAAAAACATGTTTCTCGCCGAGGGGGAGAAGGTCACGTTATATTTCTCAATCGACGCGGCTTGCGGGGCGGAACCGGCGAGCGACGCGCATTGAGATAAGGAAAAATACACTCACACAAATAGAAAATGTATCATGAGTCTCGCCTAAAGTCAAGAGCATCATGTCAAATTCAGCTGAGATTGTTAACTTCTGCAAAAATCTGCTATATAAACTGAATGTTTATAACAGGGAGTCACCCAAGAGGGGGAAAAACATGTTATATTTCTCAATAAACGCGGCTCGCGGGCAGAACCGGCGAACAACGCATAGAGAAGACTCAGTGCAAACAGCAGAAAGATGCTCCATTAAATTAAGCATATAACATGTTTCTCACCCAAGCTAGGGAAGAAAGACATGTCATATATCTGAATTAACGCGGCTCGCGGGGGAGGGACCGGCGAGCGACGCACATAGGGAGAAATAAACTCACTCAGATAGAAAATGTATCACGAGTCTCGCCTAAGTCAGGGGAGCATCATGTCAAATTCAGCTGAGAGAGCGAGAGCTCGCATCCTCAACGAGCGCGGTTTGGGGGAGGACCCGGCAAATAACGCGTTCGGAGACGGCATTTGAAGCAAACGCCAGCGAGAAAGTAGAAAAAAATAAGCTCTGTACTCACCTGACGGAAGACGGCAGGGAATAAGCTGAATGCTCTCAGATGCTGAAGGCGGCACGAGGGCGGCGCGGTGAACAGCTGCTAGAGAACGAAGATCCGCGGAGCGATTGGCTCTGCATGTGCCACAGTTGTGGCGCGGCATTGTAGGCAACGCCGCCGCCGTGAAAACGGCGATTGTAGCTCTTTTAGAGCAGCGAGAGCCGCTGGGAAAGCTCTTTTAGAAAGCGGCGTTAAGCCGCGGGAAAAAGCTCTTTGAACGGGCCGGATGGCGGCAGGAGACGCGCTGAGAGGCGGCCGGAAGCGGGAAGTGGGCGGCTCGAGAGCGGCGCTCGAAGGGGCAGTCTGCGAGGGCGCCGGCGCTGTCTTCGTTCGGCGGTCTCAGCTCAGTCCGCTGCGGGAGCCTCTTCAACGGCGGCGAGAACTTCTCCCAGGCGAGCTTCTTCCAGGCGGCGAAGGCTTCAGCCGGAGATCAGCGAAGAGTGGTATGAAGTCGTCGCTGAAGGAGAGAGAACTGAAATCCTATGGCGACGCGCCTGCTTATATAGCTACCCCGCCCATTTCGGCGGGAATATTCGCGGGCTTTGTCGCCATAGGCCGAGCGGCTATGCCGCGCCGTCATTGGTTCAACAACTTGTCTATGAGTGAACCAATGACGATGCAGTTACACTGCGTTATTGAAAAAGGCTTCAGTAACGGGGAAAAAGGAGACCTTTCCCCATACGCAGTACGAGTGAAGTATCGAAAGGGAACCATTTAAACACAACACAAATTCTTTATTTATTATATCAGTAGTTAAGTGTAAAAGACTTGAGTCATTTTTAAAATATTCCGAGTCTTTTGTGCCGAGTCGAGTCAAGTCTGGAGTCATTTCAGATCGAGTCCGAGTTCGAGTCTGAAGTCTGTTAAAATGCGACTCGAGTGCAACTCGAGTCCGAGTCTCTAACTCGAGTGCCCATCTCTGCTTGAGAGAGAGCGAGAGTCCCCACATTTCACAAAAACAAACGTGCGCGTGTGTGTGTGTACACGTTTTTGTGATTTATGAAGACACAAATTTGTATAATGACATGGGTTTGGTATTACGACGTAAACATGAAATATGAGGACATTTCATGAGTCCTCATATTTTAAATAGCTTAAACTAAACTATGTTTTATTAAAAATGTAAAAATGCAGTATAAAAACCATTACACCTATGTAATGTCCTCACTTTGAGAGCAAAACAAACCTGTGTGGATGTGAAAGATTTTTAAACATTAGGCTATACAAACACTCATTTCCAAATATTAACAACTCACTTGCAGAAAAAGCATAAATGTACTGAAGTGAGCCTTCAGTATATATCTCCCACTGTCTCAGGAAACTTGACTCTCAGAGTGAATGAAACCATAACCACATGCAGATGAATGAAAGCATAAGCGTAATTGTCCATTTCTGATTATTACATATAGTGCTTGATTGGTCCCGGTTAAATACTTCACTAAAATTCTCCCACATGGTACTTTTCTTTCCTTCATTTTGTTTTGTTTTTAAGGGCCAATTTACACAACACCATTTTCAACTAAAAACAGAAAGCTTTTCATGCGTTTTGGCCGTTCATTAACACAACAACAGGGTTTTAGGGGCCTGGAAGCACAAACTAAAGAAACTGTTCTAGACTTAAAGTCATTTGCTCCAATAGTTGCAATACATCCAACGCCACCTTGATTAGTTCAACCTGAAGTTAAAGCTGCATGAAAAAAATTAAGGAAAATGGCATTAGCCTGGGTAACAATGAAACAGATACATATTATGTTCTGACGCAGTGGTGGTTCCTATGAGTTTACAATCATTGGAAACAAATAGAAGTGACATTTTAACAAATCATGATTACATTATATTACGACATTCAAATCTTAAACACACATTACAGATTATAGGGAAACATAACACAGGTTTATGTGATATGGTTTATGGGTCATTCTACAGAAATGTCCACTTTTCTGTCCCTAGCCTTTACAAATATTACACTTGAAAAACACTTTAGGATTACAATTTCTTTATATTTTAAAATGAAACAATGTGTTATTTGAACAATTACACCTTCTTGAGCCATCAATGTGGCAATATTTGTTTTTTAATTAATTATATAGAATTCCAGGCACCACAGAAGTGCTCATCCCCACAGTCATGTACAGAGGAAAAGTGCTTTATTTAGAGGCCAGAAACTGTTTTTTTTTTTTTTTTCTACAATTTAAAATAAAATAATGTATACAAAACTATCAAATATATGATGTAAATAACATTAAAAAATAAAACAAAATGGTTAATAAATATTATAAAATATATAATGAAAGTAGTGGTCCCCTGGAGTTGTGTCACTGGTGTTACCATTTAACAGAAATCTCTTATTTTGAAATAAAAATCACACTGATGACATCACTTGACTTCCTTTTTCCTATTTCTTGAAGATCTATGAAGAAAGGCCCATGGAAAGTCCACTGCCTCTTTTCAGTTATTAGAAATTTTCTCATTTATCTCATGAATTCATATGAAGCCTTTAGTTGAACTCACTGGTATGACCTACTTTATTGTCATGGAATTAAAAAAAAAAAAAAACTAGAATACAAATGGATTAAACTACTACCATGATTGACAACATGTGGTTTGATAACTTGCAGCAGCCATTTTGTAAAATGCATTTTTCATGAAAATTGCCTCTGGTGTTACTGTCACTTGTGTCACCTTCCTTATGGGTAACACCAGTAAAGATCAGTAACACCATTGACACCCATTTATAGATAAACTTTATTCAAAGCTATTCATTTAGTACATTTGCATAAAATAGCACTAAGATTTTGTGATTCTATCTTTTCTTTTTCATTGTTAATCCTTTGGTCAGGTATGGCTAAATTGAGGGTATGGCTAAATTGAGTGCAGCTGAGAAGCAGTGAGCGACTTTACAGACAGCGTATTTTACAGACATTTTTAAAATGTTGTTTATGATCTTTTACTGACTGCTTTCACTAAGTGTCAATGACAAGTCTTTGATTGTATAACAAATGTAACAATTTAGTCTCATCTACTTAATTATAGGTGAAGAATAAGGATCTTTGGTCTTATATGTCACTGGTGATTCATTGTGTCACTGGTGTTACTGTTTTTTTTTCTGTCACATTAAATAAAATGTGTCACATGTGACATGATAATAATTTTACATCCATTAAATTTATGCTACATTTAAGAATTAAGATTTAAAGGACTGCATTACTTAACTGCTTTTCAAATATTTTCATTGTTGTAGCAAATAGGCTACACAGTTGCGCAAATGAACTAACATCATTCAATCACACTTTTAACAAACCTTATTAAAATAAATAAAACCTAACCTCCTTATTTGTTGCATTGTCATTATTTTTTCTGTAACTCTGACTGCATGTGCTAAAAAAGTGAGAAATAATATTTTGTAAAATCCTTTGATACTGCCAAAGAAGTAAGCCCCTAAAGGGACGTGGTGGTGGAAAAAAATTAGGAGGGAAAGAAATTTTAAGTGCTGGTGGAAAAAAAATTTGGGATGGGAGGATTTTTTTTTTTTTTCAAATCTTTTGCGTTCCCTCGCAAAACTTTTGCGTTCCCACGCAAAGATATTTGCGTTCCCTCGCAAAGTTATAATCGTTCCCTTGCTGTGAGCTCGGACAAACACTTCCTCTTAATGTCCCGCTGGCTGGCAGTAGTGTTTCAGTTAGTAACATACGTTAATAATGCACACAAATAATGCGCAGCTCTTAGAGTTTGAACTTGTTGGATTCAAATATAAAGAAATGTAGTCAGTGCTTATGTCAAGCAGTTCAGTAAAGTTGGCAATATATTCACAGATTCGAGCTTCCCGGATTAATAACTCGTAAGCTAAACGTTGTTAAAACACAATGCAGCTACTTCCAATCATAGTAACCTAGACAACAAGCTACAAAAACCCAATTTTCATCAAATATGCTTTATAATAAATTGGTCTTTGTATGAGCAGGCGGCGGAGATACACGTCTGAAGGGACCGTCTGAAAAGTGCAAAACCCAAAACCCTTTTGCTCATTTTATATTATGAAAAATACTCAATAACTTCACTGTAACACACTGTACTGTCACCAAATTTAGTTCATACATCACTGCTCTCCTACGTGTATATCCGCCACCTGCTCATAGAGACCAATTTATTATAAAGCATATTTGAAGAAAATAGGGTTGTTGTAGCTTGTTGTCTAGGTTACTATGATTAGAAGTAGCTGCATTTGTGTTTTAACAACATTTAGCTCAGTATTAATCTGAAGCTCGAATCTGTGAATATATTGGCAACTTTACTGAACTGCTTGACATAAGCACTGACTACATTTCTTAATATTTGGGTCCAATAAGTTCAAACTCTTAAGAGCTGCGCATTATTTGTGTGCATTATTAACATATGTTACTAACTGATACTGCCAGCCAGCGGGACATTAAAGAGGAAGTGTTGTCCGAGCTCACAGCAAGGGAACGATTATAACTTTGCGAGGGAACACAAATATCTTTGCGAGGGAACGCAAATATCTTTGCGTGGGAACGCAAAAGTTTTGCGAGGGAACGCAAAGTTTCGCAAAAACGCAAAAGATTTGAAAAAAAAAAAAAAAAAATCCTCCCATCCCCAAATTTTTTTCCACCAGCACTTAAAATTTCCTTCCTTTCTAATTTTTTTTCCACCACCACGTCCCTTTAGGGCGGTGGTCGCCAACCCGTCGATCGCGATCCCTCTCTTTTATCACTGTTCCAGTAGCTCGCGAAAATAACAGAAATATGAGTACAAAATAGCCTACATTACATTACATTTCTCCAGTCTTTGTACTGTATTTTTGTATTTATTTTTCTGTTATTTTCGGGAGCTACTAGGACAGTGATAAAGGTAAATAGCCCACATCATGTCCGAGTCTGTAAAACGGCCGTAAACAAGAGGCCAGAGACGCTGAAGACGGACGCGAAGAGGAGACAATTCTGTAGCAGGCAGAGCAGATCACTGTTCACGATGCTCGAAATATAGGAAGAAAATATAAATATTGAATTAGGGGTGAAGGGTTATATGAATGCATCTCTAAAAGGAATTACTGTCTTCAGAAAAATTTCGATGGCAACGGCATTTTATTTTCATCTACCACCGAATAAAGTAGCTAATTATTAGCGCAGTTCAGCTTTGTTTACAGCGGTAACCAAGGAAACGCTGTGTCACTGCTGCTCCATAAGCGCCACCTGCTGTCAGAGAGTGAATCTGCGTCTCATTCAGGATGCTGTTTTTGTTTCATGCTTTTTTGTGTAGCATATAATTTCACAAAGATAAAGTCAGACCGTTCTGTTTTTGCTTTAAATCTTGAAATTAAATCTCAATTAATTCAAATAAAAAAACAACTGCTCATGCAATGTGATAGCATCTTTGTTTGGATTGTGATTAAAAAGCAGTGGTTCCCTCTAATTTAAAATGGCTATGTATTTTTGTTTATTATAATAATAATAATAATAAATATCTGCAACCAGTATCAGAATCGGCCAATTTGCTTGTAAAAATAAATAAATCAGAATCTAAATTGGACACGAAAAAAAAAAAAAACTAAATACAATCTGGGCTGTCTTTTTCTATCAAGTAGATCTTGTCTTTCATAAAGGTTGAGGTCAGGGATCTTGGGCTTAAAAAGGTTGGTGACCACTGCTTTAGGGCATAGGTCACTAACAGGCGGACCGCGGTCCGGTTCCGGACCCAGAAGCCGTCCCGTACGGACCCGAACCTACAGCCAAAACTATTTTCTATTCTATTTCTATTTTCGGTTCTATTTTACCGGCGCATCTTTGTAGTCTTTACGGTAGTGGTTTAGCGGATGATGAAACACACAGACCAATTGCATGCGAGTTAATTAAGCTATCCCACGTGATACCACTCAGCCAATACAGCAATGATAACAGCAAAGAAAATGATCTGACCTCATGATGGCGCCGGCGCGCCAGATCAACCGCTCTCATGTGACGCTCTGAACGTGAGAGAGGGCTGGCGCAAAATGCGGCATCGGCATCTAGTAGCGGCAGAGAGGGGCTCAAGATGGCGGAGAGAGCAGACGTACTGTGAACAGCTCAGAGTAGCAAAGCCTTGAAAATCAACGGAATTAACTTTTAACTTAACAAAACCCTGAAATATCAGATGTAAAACCTTAGAGAACCTATCATAATAATTCAGAATCCTGTTAATGACCCTAAGTACCATCCGGAGTACGATATCGCAGACCATAACATGTCTAGCACAAAAGCTAATGCTAAATTGAAGGCTCTCCAAGAACACGACTATGGCGGTCCAGAAAGGATGGAAACTAACATCAGAGGAACTAGTATCCCCTTCCAAACCACCAGCACCACAGAAAAAGTCAAAACCAGACAACGTCATGACTGCTGGTGCCCATGCTGAAGACGCCTCTAACGCTGCGATATTGGCTGCTATCGGCACTCTTCAAAACATGATGCAGGATTTCACAGAGGAACTTAAGCAGAACACGCTGACCATAGCCAACATCGCAAAAGCGGTAGAGTTTAACTCTGCCGAGATCAAAGACTGTAAAGAACAGTGCCAAAAACTGCACGCCGAGGTGAAACAACTGAAAGAGGAGAACACCGTTCTGGAGAAAAGAGTAGCAGAAGTGGGAAAAAAGAGCTGTAGAGTTGGAGCGTTATAAAATAAGATGGAACCTGCGATTAAATGGATTACAGGAGGAAAAAAGACGAAAACACACGACAAATCATCTCTGATATCATCGGAAAGATTGTACCACACTGGAGGGAGAAGATGGATTTCATCCTGGATTCGGTGCACCGACTGGGGCCGAGTAACACCAACCGCCCTCGTCAGATAATCATGCAGTTCACAGGACGTCACTTCAGGGACGAACTCTGGCGGATCACCAAACTTCACCGCGTCTGCAAGGATCTCAACATCCGCTTCGCAGAAGACCTCACCAAGGAAGACAGAGAGGCACGGAGGGCTGTGTGGCCGAAAGTTGAACAAGCAAGGAAGGCAGGTCTAAAGACAGTGTTCCGGGGCCCCCATGCTTTCATTAATGGACAAAGAGTCTTTCCATAGACACAACTGTCCAGGGTTTTTGTTTCCCGTAAACAAGTGAGTTTAAATGAAAACGTATTCTCGGGGTTTTGCTACTATTATATATTCCTGATAGGAAACTTCTACTGTTGTTCTGAGTAAGTTAAGCAATCCGTTGTTATAGATTGTTTCTTCTTATTTATTTTTTTTATGTTCAGTTTAAAGAGTGACATTTCTCTAATTTCTGTTAATGCAAGGGGTTTAAGAGACATGACAAAAAGAAAAAGTATTTTTTTATTTTGTAAAGGGAAGAAGTCAAATATAATTTTTTTGCAGGAAACACATTCTAAGGTTGATGATGTTACATTTTGGTCTAAACAATGGGGAGATGAAGCTTACTTTAGTCATGGCACTTCAAGGTCAGCAGGTGTGTCGCCATCCTCCTAAATAATTTCAAAGGTCATATTGTGTCCCATATGGAAGATGAATTTGGTCACTGGTTGATTCTTATCATAAACATAGATGGTCTGAAATTCATCTTAGTCAACATTTATGGATATAACATCAGTAGGGAAAACCGAAACCTACTTGAGCAAATTGGTTTAGAGTTAGACAATCTTAAATTAACACACTCGACTGATAACATCATCACTGGTGGTGACCTAAACCTAGTTCATGATGAATTTCTTGATAAATATCCTTGCAGATACTCTGTAAGTCATCCAAACACCATATTCACGAACTTTTGCGATAAACAAAATTTGGTTGATACCTGGAGGCACTTAAATCCAGAAATTTCTAAATACTCCTGGTTTAGCTCAAGCCACAATTATAAATCCAGAATTGATCACTGGTTAATTACGAATAATTTGCTAGTTTATAATATTAGTTCTGATATTTCTGCTGCTCCACTAACCGATCATAGTGTTATTCTATTACAGATCAAGCCCAATGACAATAATGTCCACTCACACACATATTGGAAGTTCAATTCCAGTCTGCTCAAAAATAATGACTACTGCCAAAAAATTAAATTATTAATGAAAGAATATGCTAATTCTGAGGAGCTAACAACTG